>BQNB010082389.1:0-29342 GCA_026074375.1 Tanacetum coccineum
TAAGAAATCGAGATATAAACAAAACCAAACATTCAGATCTTCATAATAATGGCTAATACCCGAAGATATTAGCCTTCAAACATTATAATTAATACAAGAGTAATTGCTTTAGCCAAGGTAAACAAACCAAGTTAACGAATGATACAAAAACTGAACGATTACAAAAGTATAAGAAATTACACGTTGTCCTCTATGGATTGGAATGTGTTGCAAGACCTCTTCTGCTCTTTTTCTCCTCTAAAAATTGACATTTGTGGTTTAGGTATCGAGAATATGATTTAGCACACTTAAAACCCGTTTTTGAGTTTTGTATTTATAGTCTTCTGGAGTCGGTTCGATACGGTGTATCCAATGTATTGGATACAGCGTATTGAAGTTTCTTGGAGTAGGGACCACGTTTGATATCTTCCAGAATATTTTATTCCCATATAGCTTGAATACGGCGTATTACCTTTCCTAGATACGACGTATTAAACTTGTTTCCTTTGTGGTCTTTGGTGAGTGCAAGCACGGATACGCCGTATCTTCCTTGATGAATACGGCGTATTGGTAGTCGGAATAGTAATCTTCAAATATCTTTGTTTAAGCTCCAGAATGCGCGCCTTTTGCTAATATTCACCAAGTACTCCATAATTACTGTAATTCTCATATATAAACGATTAAGTAGCAATTCTTTGCAATAATTATACAAAATGGGTTAATTACATGGGATAAATAATGCTATAAAATAGAAGTTATTTGATGTCATCAATTTTCTAATCTAATTGACAAGTTTTTGAGTATGGATAATGAATCGGATTCTTATTTATCTATCTTTGAGATTATATCAAAATGTAACAAGAGATATTATCTTAAACCTATATACTCAATCATACTCGATTGATATGAAAATAACGACATCCTTTTCCAAGACGACAAGAATATGCATCAGATCATAACTCATACTTGTGTAAATGATGTCATATTGAGTCTATTTCTCAAATAGTTGTGTTCTAAATATTTTGCAAATATACGCATAAAATACAAAATGAAGTAGGATTGACAACTTGAATGTTTTATCCAAAATATTCAAGTAATTTACCTTGAAATGCACTTGGTAAAGTCGTCATCTCCGAAAATCCAAACATGAGAAAATGCACAACATATGTAACTCTACTCAAACAATTAAAAATCACAACTCAAATCTCAAACTCTTTTCTCATGAAAACTTTCTCTAACTTTATCAAATAAGCATAATATTTATTCTTCACCAAATGAGAACCTTTTAATCATCTAAGGATAGCACTAGGAATAATTGAACTTATTCCACAAACCATTATTGTACTTTCTTTAAATAAGTGATCCTAAGAGGATTTTGAATATGAAGATGATTATTATTCAAACGATAATCAATCTCACTATCCAATCTAATTACAAATTTGGAATTTGAACATGAAATCGAGATTAGGATTTATCTAGATCACAGAAATATCAATCAAATGATCATAGATATTATTCTGAGTCTACATGTTTAACCATCCTCAGTTATTACATGAAATTATGAAGTCGTTGAAAGACACTAAGATTAGTCATCAAATTGCAACTCACATTTGCAATGGAGATGTTTCATTGAGTCTAAAGTGTTCATATGTTTGTGTTATTAGCTATGGTCAAATTATACATGCTAAACTTAACACACTTTAAGTAGGATTGACAACTTATAAATTTCCATCAGGAAACTCATAAGTACTCTAACTTGATAAGCAAGACTTGGATATCATTTCCAAAAACTCAAACTGAGAACCTTTATAACTTATATAAGCTTCTCCGAATAACCTAATATCAACACCATCTCTCAAATAATAGGAAAATGATCCTTGCCTAAATTTGGCACCTCCACCACAGATCGATGGATCCTTCCTCCTAGATTCATCTTCGGTTTAGGTAGATCCACCCTATGGAATTAGATTTAAACATCTTCCTCTTGTCAATTTCTTGTTTAAAAGTCTAACATACATGTAACTAAACATTAGTTAATCGTCATTATTTCTACAAACAAATATTTACAAGATCTATTAAGGTAAATAACCTTAATTGGATTTCTTTCATAAAAGATATGCAAAGGTGTATTCTTTGAACACTCTCAATATAAAGCACTACACATTGTCACTCTTAAGCATACTCTTAGGTCCTAGATGACTCATTCTTTCTTATACCTACAACAACTTGCTTGCTCTCTCATTCAACTCAGAATTCCACACATCTTGATTAGGATTATGCGAACCAGAATTAAAGCATGTTAGTTAAGTCATATTAGGCCCTGTATGAAAAGACAATACAAATTTTATCTTTGCTACACTTTATTAGGAAAATATAGGAATTTTATTTTGTCTAACATAAGAATAACACAGGCACTGGTGATGATACTGGTAGTGGTGGTGAGGGAATCTGTGGTAGTGGTGGTGATACTGGTAGTGGTGATAGTATCAGGGGTAGTGGTGGAGAAGGTATCTGGGGAAGTGGTGATGACCATGGGGAAAGTGGTGACGAAGGTGGAGTAGGCATAGCAAGAAGTCTCTTAACCTCTTCCCTAGGAGGAAGTGATATTGGTGTTTCATCTCTGATGGATATCCTAGCAGTAACGTGGTATGCAGGATGTGGTGGTGGTGTGGCCGCAGACTCGTCGGTCTTAAAAGACTCAGTCTCCTCGGCAGATGGGGCCTGATCAACAGCTCGTAAAGCAACAACTGTAGAGTCAGCAGGAGATGGGTGCTCCTCCTCCTCATCCCCCTTAATATCAACATCCTCATCCTCATCATCATTGGATGACTCATCCTCATCATCGCCATCATCTCCTCCGTCGATAAGAAAATCGATAGGATCCTCCTCAGGGTCCTCATCATCATCCTCCTCCGGATCCTCCCCAGGATCTGACTTAGGAACATAACCTGGTGAATCAGCAGTAGGTGAGACAGCAGCAGGTAGTGGCTGCTCCTCAGCTGAAAGTATCTCATCCTCTAGTGGCATGATAATCAGGAGATGGCGAGGCCTGAAAAGCAGCTACCACATAGGCATATGGGTCATCTGGCATCACGGGTGGTCCATCGACTCCTTGTGATCCGATATTTGGAAAATTCGTAAATGGGCTGGACACAGCAGTGTATGTAATCGTGGAATCCTCAAAATCCGACATGACTGTATCTGAAAATCCAAAATAACTTATATTAGTATTTAATATAAGACCCTTATAGTAATATACATTTATAACATAACATGTATATCAATCCTAAGTGCATCTAGTCTTAACCAACTAATGCAACAAGTAGTGTATGTATATATGTCCCGTGAAAATCCCTTTGTATGAATGCAATGTTTGAAAACGGTTATATTCCAGTAAAAACATTTTGACCAGGTTCTCTATAACCTTGGCTCTTGATACCAATCTGTAACACCCCCAAATTAGGTCGCAGCGGAATATGGGTCATTGGGGGTGGTACTTCATAGATCAATAACACAAGATAATATAAGAACGACCATTCAAAGCCGTTTAAAACTAATACATTGGATTTAGCAAAGTGTTGTTACAAAAGCCTAAAGCTTTACATGTTCATTGTTCAAAATACAAGATTTAAGTTCATAACAATTATCCCAAAATGTAATGCAACCAAATCTTCATGCACATGACATCCAAAATATAAGACCACCAATGTATCCCTTGCACCTCGTGCTTATTGATCTCCTGAAAAACATTGCTTAAAACATCAACATATTGTTGAGTGAATTCATAGGTTTATAAAATGTATAGTGTAGGACCGCAAGATTCCCCCATGATAATGTAACAGATGCAAACATCATAAAATGTAATTACGTTTCCCTAAGCTCATGACAGTAAAGCTCGACATGTATGAAATGCAATATAAATTGCCAACATTGCCCGTGTTGATGTTCTAACCCGTAACATCCTATGTCCGACATGGTATACGTTTGTTTTTCCAGTGATAGCTAATCACCCGAACGGGGATGTCAATCCTAATAGATCTATTTATAACATTCGCGCTCACAACAGTAATTGACAGTTCATGATAATGGGCTCAGATGGGTTATCGCTACTTAGGCAAACACGTAATCGTAATGTGAAATGTCCATTTGCGTACAATTGTAAAACATGCATATGTTTCTTACCCCAAAACTTGTAAATCATTAAAATATAAAACGTGAGGCTATGAACTCACCTTGAGTTAATGATAATCCAAATACAACAGAAAATGCGTCACGAAAATGACGGAATGCAACCTAATTAAACGTAGGTCGTATAAGTACTAAGCACATTGATAACTAATCCATATCAATTCTATAAGCACATCACCAACTAATCGTGTTGTGAAATTTATTATTTATAAAGTTAAAACGTTTATAAATATCTCAATAGCAAAAACGACGCAATTTCTTTGTTTTAAAGCCAATTTTCATTACGGTTTCTTTATCCACACGCATTTCGTATTAATGATGAGTTATCAAAAATTACATTTCATATTTTATGACCTAAGCTGGTGAACAGTACATTTACAGTTCATAACATTTTTACAAAATAATTTTTAGACCTTAGTTATCGTAAAACCCGTAAATGTTGTATTTTATTCGTTATAGCTCCGTTTTTAGCGATTCTTTCGAGCACGTCTTTGTTATTAAAAGTTCTATCATATTAATGGTGTTTTCAAAATGTTCATGTCTAAGATGAACAGTAACTTTTATAAAATTATTTTTATACATTTAAGTATATAAATTCGCGTAATTCATAAACCATCTATCCTCGTATTGATCAAAAAATTACGATTCTTATTGTTTGGAATCCAAAAAAATATGTGTGATATGAGTAAAATAATAAACTGTATAATATCAGAAGTAATTATAACTTGTTTTTTATAAAATTATACTCTTTGAATAACGCTTTAATAACGTATACCATTGAAACTAAAACTAAGTATCTTCTTCGTTATTTATCCGTTTTTCGAGTTTCTTACCTTTTTGGAATCGTCATGAGACATAGTATTTTATAAAAATATAAAATAATTACTTTTGTTTTCGAATTCAAACAGAATGTTTTGATATTTTTCATAAAAACATGTTTAGGCTTGATTTTGTAGCTTTCTTGTTTAACCACTTTGTTACAAATCCTTTACAAAACTATATAACACATGTATTACACTCCTAGGGTCCTTAAGTCCATCCTTGTCCAAAATAATCCAAGACTTACAAGTCCTTAACAATGCTCTTAAATCATAAACTTTCTTAGGTAACTTTTACTTACTAGTTTATACATATACTTTTTACACTTAAACCAACATTGTACAATACTTATAATCCCATCATAACATGATATTACCAACCACATAACATATGTAAAAGTTCACAAAACAATGATCAGAAGTAAAAATCCATTTTACATGTTTAAAAGTATCCTAAATGGTGATTAACTACATAGAACATATATATGCATAAAATCATAAAAGTAAAGATATTAAGAGTTTTAGATGACCTTAATATGATGTGTGGTGATGAACAACAAAAGCTAAACCCTTGTTTAACAACCAAACCCTAACTTGCAAGACTTGAAAACCCTAAAAACCAATGAAACCCTAATCTTGATTCTTGCTTAATTAACCCTTGTAAACCTTAAACCAAACCTTCAAATCACCTTAGGTTATCTTAGATATCATGTAGGAATGTGTGTAAATATGTTAAATAAATTTGATATGGATTATTTGGGGTGTTCTTGTTTTGGCCTTGAGTTGGAGGACGAAAAGAGAGAAAAGAGAGTATTTTTCACTATGAAAATGATAAGTGTATGTTATCTTTCCTAGTGCAAGACTTATATGATACAAGGACTAGTCAAATGTGGTATAAGAAGTCCAAGACAAGATGAGTAATTCATGGGAAGTCTTATGGTCAAGGCATGGTCTTTTCTTGGAAAAGTCTTAAGGTTTAATTAGTTGTTGAATGACATCATGAATTCTAGGAATGTGTTTCTTGAATTTAGATATTTTTTTGTATCCGGTTCTATATGTATATATGTGATGTTATTTTGTAAATTTTGGGTATTGGGTATAATTGTGGGTATTTGTTGAAGCGTAGAAAAGTTTTGGTGGTTCCGGGAATGCCTAATCGTATTTTATCGCGAAACGTAAACACTTTACGCAACCAATAAAAATAAAATGAACAAAGTTAATAATTATCCTCAAAATAATTACTTAACACTTGCTTGATGTAAACATTTAATTGTTTGATGCCCGTTTACATTGAACGATAATTTTTAGCTTACGCGATTTAACTTAACGATTACGATTTAAAAGCAAACACGTACAATACTAAAAATACATAATGAATTTATTGACGTCGTACAATGACCCTAAAACACGGGGTGTTATAACCAAGGTAAGGAGAGGGTATGATGATAAGTGGAGTTGTGTTGTGTTCTCTGCGTTTGTAAGAAGTGTGCAGGCTTCATATACTTGAAAGATTTTGCTTGCATAGTAATTCATTCCTGGGTCACGTTTTTGTGTTAATCCAAATAAGGCAAGGATTTTTGAGGCTTAACATGGTCAATGTACAGGGATAAAAAGGTGGATACTGTTTGATGCGTGGGAAGCAAAATAAAAAGGAAGGCAGCCAGGAAAGTCACGAGTGGTTTTTAGGTTTTATAAAAAGGGACCTAGGACTTTATCTAAAGGGTAATAGAGTTATAGTAGGATAGGATATTTGTATATCTTTTCTAGTTGAGTATTACTGATTTGAGGGTTTGTAAACAAAGGTGTATGCGACTTCTTGATAGATTGTAGGGAAGTTCATTTGTTTCTTGTGTTAGGTTTATTGTTTAAAATATTTTTATGGTTTGAATTATTTGAAGACCAAGAAAAGAAGTATAAGGCTTGCTTTTGCTTTCTTATTAGAAATAACACTAAGTTGTGGTGATAAAAAGATAGAATGTATTTGTTTGTGGTTACTAAGTTGTAGAGGGATCGATAACTAAATCTCTAGTGAAACGTATTACTAGTCCTTTCATTAAAATTCTTGGTTAGATTTACTCATTAGATTTTTAACCAGACGATTTAAATCATGAGTAAACACGCAAAACCCTATAAATAAAGGGAAAATTAAATAATTGAAATCGTAATATGACCTGAAAACACAGGGTTTTATAGTCTTCCCCCGTTAAATAAGCCTTGTCCTCAAGGCTTAAGGCGCGGCACTTGACGACGGTGCGGTCTTGGTGAAGAGATGTGGGTACTTCTGCTTGAATTGATCCTCACGTTCCCAGGTCAACTCAGGGTCTCGTTTAGAGTTCCATCTAACCTTAATGATGGGAATACGACTTCTCTTTAATTTCTTGATTTCACGATCCATAACTTCTACTAGTTCTTCCACAAAGTGGAGCTTGTCATCAACACGTAGTTCTTCCAACGGAATTACAAGTGATTCATCGGACAGACACTTCTTCAGATTTGACACTTGAAACGTGTTATGAACTCGGCTTAATTGTTGTGGTAGCTCAAGTTTATAAGCAACAGTTCCGACTCTCTCGATTACCTTGAAAGGGCCGACATACCTAGGGTTTAACTTCCCCCATTTGCCAAAACGCACAACTCCTTTCCAAGGTGAAACTTTTAACATGACCCTGTCACCAACTTGAAATACCATTGGTTTACGTCTAATGTTTGCATAGCTCTTCTGTCGGTCACAAGCGGCTTGGATTCTGCTTTTGATTTGGATGATCTTCTCGGTGGTTTCATGAATTATTGCAGGACCAGTAAGCTGAGCATCTCCAACTTCTGCCCAACACACGGGTGATCGACACTTTCGCAAAATAAAAAGGAAGGCAGCCAGGAAAGTCACAAGTGGTTTTTAGGTTTTATAAAAAAGGATCTTGGGCTTTATCTAAAGGGTAATAGAGTTATATTAGGATGGGATATTTGTATATATTTTCTAGTTGAGTATTACTGATTTGAGGGTTTGTAAACAAAGGTGTATGCGACTTCTTGCTAGATTGTAGGGAAGTTCATTTGTTTCTTGTGTTATGTTTATTGTTTAAAAGATTTTTATGGTTTGAATTATTTGAAGACCAAGAAAAGAAGTATAAGGCTTGCTTTTGCTTTCTTATTAGAAATAACACTAAGTTGTGGTGAGAAAAAGATAGAATGTATTTGTTTGTGGTTACTAAGTTGTAGAGGGATCGATAACTAAATCTCTAGTGAAACGTACTACTAGTCATTTCATTAAAATTCTTGGTTAGATTTACTCATTAGATTTTTAACCATACGATTTAAATCAAGAGTAAACACGCAAAACCCTATAAATAAAGGGAAAATAAAATAATTGAAATCGTAATATGGCCTGAAAACACGGGGTGTTATAGTTGTAATACTTATTACAACCATTGTATAGATCGAGTCTATATCATCCAATCTTGTTTGTTAGTTAGATTGGGTTAGTATTTGTGTCCTGAAAATACTTGAGTGAGCAGGTTAGTATTTAGTCCTGAAAATACGTGAGTGGGTAGGTTAGTATTTTAGTCCTGAAAAAAGGTGAGTGTCTGGGTTAGTATTTTAGTCCTTAAAATACAAGTGTGAAAGGTTTGGTTCTATCATGAGAAGAACTTAACATTTAGCTTAGTGTCGAAAAATAATGTAAGCAATGTTGTATGGTTTTCTCCGCCTGAAGGGAGCTTGTTGACATAGTGAAGTTACATCCTGAGTTTGGTACCCACGGAGTGGAGTAGGGCAAAGAGGAGCTTCGTAGTCGAACCAATATAAATCTCCGTGTTTTGGTTTGATCTTTCCATCTCTTACTTATTATTACCTTACATATCTTTCTTATAGTTTAGTTACTATATTTGTGTCGTGATTGATTGATTTCATATATATACTCGAATCTAAAGTCTTTCAAGACAATTAAAATCTTAAATCGGCAAACTATTCAACCCCTCTTCTAGTTTCCACAAATCAACTTAACTAAAAACAACTTGATTCAGTCAAAACTTCTTAATAATGATAACTTTAAGATGACCTTAAAAATTGCTTAATTCTCTAGCTTATTCAGTGTAACACATGATCTATCCTTTAAATAATAATTTTAACAAAATTCAAAAACAAAAAGAAACTATAAGGTTACTATTAACAACTTGCGTTTCATCATTGTCTTCGTACGCAATTATCTCTTCAATATACTGAGCTGTAAAAGACAAAGTCGAATTTTGCTCAATTGTTTGAAGTTGTAATTGTTGATGACTTCTCCCGATATACTTGGACTCACTTCTTGCGGTCCAAAGACGAAACACCTGGAGTTCTCATTGATTTCCTCACACTTGTCCAAAGAGGACTTCATGCTCAAGTGACAACAGTTCGAACTGACAAAGGCACGGAATTTCTTAATAAATCTCTTCATGCATACTTTGCAAAAGAGGGAATAAGACACGAAACGTCAACTGCTCGAACACCTGAACAAAACGGCGTTGTCGAAAGACGGAACCGTACTCTTGTTGAGGCTGCTCGAACAATGCTAAGCGCCGCTAAAGTTCCTCTGTTTTTCTGGGCTGAAGCAATTGCAACAGCATGTTTTAATACAAAAAACCGTTCTCATTATAATTCCCGACATGAGAGAAAAAACCACCTTATCATATCATCAATGCCCGGAAACCGTCAGTCAAGTTCTTTCACATCTTTGGTTCTCTCTGCTACATCATCAGAGATGGTGAAAATCTTGATAAAATGAAGGAAAAAGGTGATGCATGTATTTTTGTTGGGTATTCTACTCAGTCAAAGGCTTACAGGGTATTTAACAAGAGGAACAAGATGATAGTTGTAACAATTCATGTTAACTTTGAGGAATTGCATCAAATGGCGTCAGAATGTCAGTTCTGACCCTCGTGTCCACAATGTTCAAAAATGGTACTTGACACAAGACAGTTTAGTCCGGGTCCACAAAGTCAAGAATAAGTTCCTCAAGTTGCTGAGACAGCAAACAACGTCAAATGAGTGGAATTGCTTATAGTCCGTTGTTCAGTGAACTTACTCAATGGCAACTTCTCATGTTGTGTCAAGTCTTCCGCTGTTACATGCTGCTGATTAATCTCCGATAAACGTCAACAACCTTAACATAACTCACATTCTACAACAACCGATGTTGCAGATTCCACCTTCATTAAACCATTTCAATTCAACACATCCAACGCAACTCAAGTTCAACTGTCACTTGCACTGAGAACATTCATCAAAGCAGAAAACCAATATGAAAATGCACAATTTGTACGACGATGAATTTATCTACATCTTCAGTACACCGGTACAAGATCAAGGGGAGACATCGGCTCGTTATGTTGACTACGTCAAACATGATACTTTCTATCAAACACCATCCTTCTGCACAAAGTCCTGGTCAATAGTTGATCTCATTAGTACAAGTCATGGAAATCCTTTCACAATCAGTTAGACAAAGACGTAGCTAGAAAAGATGGCGTGATGTGTATGTTCGCACTCACCGTGAGTCGAATCCGAACCAAAGAACTTCAAGAAGCCATGGTGATTCTGCATGGATTGAACTCAATGCAGGAAGAATTCATCAGTTTGAAAGACTAGATGTATGGGAATTAGTCGACATGACCACTTTGCAAAAATGTCATTAACTTAAAGTGGCTCTGGAAAATCAAACGTGATGAGGAAAATACTTTCTTCGCAACCAAATCTCGGTACTTTGGGACTAAGGGATTATGCTCAAATGGATGGAATTGATTTCGATAGATAGAGTCATTTTGCACACAGTTTGCTCGGTTGGAAGTGACCGATTATTCACTTGAGTCTTGCTGCACACAAATCATTTACAGTGTACTCTATTGGATGTTAAAACAGCTTTATTTCCTCGGACTCTGAAGGATGAGTGTACGTTAACACAAAAGATGGTTTTGTTGACCCATATCACCTGACAATGTTTAAAGTCTCAAGAAAGCATTTTATGGTCTCAAATACAAGCACCAACTTTGTAGCGTGGTATGTTGATACTTTCCATCTTCCTGGTATCCTACGGTTATCCAAAGGTTCTATTGTATCCAACTCTGTTCATAAAACTAAACATGGGAGCCATACTGCTTGTGCAAATTTACGTTTGATGACATAATTTTTGGTTCTCAAAACCATACTTTCAAACACGAATTTGGAAACTAATGCACAGCTAAGTTTGATTGTCCTATGATGGGGGAGCTGAAATGCTTTTTTAGGAATTCAGATCCACCAATCCCCTCGTGGTACCTTTAGTCTAACAAGCTATGTATGCTCAAGAGATACTTAAAAAGCATGGTATACCTATGTGATAGAATTGGTACACGTTGGCAACATAACACCTTGATGCTGACTTGAGTGGTAATCCGGTCGAACCAAACGAAATATGTTGTATGGTCATGGAAGCCTCAAGTACTAACAGCAAGTAGACCAGATATTGTGCATGCAACATGTTATTGTGATCGCTTCAAGCGAGACCAACTGAGAAACATCTCACTGCGGTTTAAAGGATCTTTCGGTACACTTCAACGACGCTTTAACATGGGTCTCTGGTATCCGAAGGAGACCGGTTTCGAACTAACTGCTTTTTCAGATTTGGATCACGCGGGTTCTCGATTCATTCACGTAAGAGCACATCTTGGGGATGGCATAACAATTTCTAGGTGGTGAATAAGAGTTAGTCAGTGGTCATCCAAAATAAGGCTGGGACTGACACTGCATGTCTTCAGCAGAAGCCGATGTATGTTGCAATTCAGCGTGCTGCAGCTCAAGTTCTATGGTTGAGAACTCAGCTCACAAATTATGGCTTCCACTTTGACAAAATACCTATGTATTGTGACTCAAAGGCAGCCATAGCCATCTCGTGCAATCCAGTCCAGCATTCCCGTACCAAGCACATCGATGTCAGATATCACTTCATACCGGGACAAGTTTGGAAAAGGTTATTGTTGAATTATTCTTTGTCGGAACTGAATACCAGTTAGCTGAATTGTTCACTAAAGCCTTATCGGAAGATAGGTTTAAGTCTCTTGTCAGACAACTCGGTATGAGATGTTTGACTCCAGATGAACTGGAGGTTCTGGCAATTGAATCTGCTTGATCCATCAAACATCAATTTGTAAATATTTTTATTCTCTCTTTCTTTTTGATTTATAAAAAAAAAAAATTTGAAAAAGAAAATACAAAAAAAAAAAAAAAAAAAAAAAAAAAAAAACACATAATAGAAAATATTTAACTAGAAAAAACAAAATAAAAAAATCAGAAATTTTCAAAAAAAATACCAAAATAATTTCTCGACGTGTCTCTTGGAATCGATAACTTTACGTACCTTGAAATGTTGATTAACATCGACACTTGGCGAGTTTCGTTTGTAAATGAGTTAGTGCGAGAGTTTCAATATGCTTTCAAACATGTCATTTCTAAATTCTTCTCAATGACTTATGTTACATTGCTGTGCATAACTGGTCCTGATGTAATAGGAATGTGTACGCTATCTGTGCGCTTATCTCTATCATAGATAGAGAAAGTCTTCTATCATGTTTTTAAAATCGTTGAAACACCAATTTTTCAAAAAGAACTTTCAATTGTCAAAATGTTCTACAATATAATTTGTGGTCTTTTTCCATAAATAGTGGTATTTGTTAAAATTGTGTGTTCAACACTCCCTTCCTCGAATAATTTTCAAAGAATTGCAGTACGTAGAATGTCATTTTATGTAAATTAATTTCTGAGGGGGAGCTATCGGAATCTGAATTCATGCAATATCATGGTATAATTTTTCTCCCCATGGAATTTTTCATGTCAAATTTTAATCAATTGGTATTTCAAATACTAAGTGTTTTATTATTTAAAATAAGGGGAGAAAATTGTAATTAAAATATGATATAGGAGAAAGTGATTCTTTAAGACCTATAAGTTGCATCTCTGTCCTTCATGTGATTATAAACAAATTTTCGAATCTCGGGAGCACATGTGTAGGGGGATTAGTATTTGAAATAAAAAAACGTCAGAAAAATGGTTTTATGGTATCGAATCTCTATACCCAACAACCTATTAATTTCACTACGATTCTGAAAGTCCATAAGGTGTTAGGTTATTGGTATAAAGTCCTACGATCCACCAGAACCGGAGGGAATCTAACAAGGGGACATCCATAGTTAGAAATAGCAGTCCTTAGGTATGATTGGAGAAGAATGTGTATAAGGGAAAAAAAATTGGCAGACTAAGATTGAGCTAACACTGGAACAATCACAACAAGGTGTTAGTAATGACGTCTTGATAAGAATTGAAGGGGTTGAAGAATTAAAAAGAAATGTATGGATAAAGGGTGAAAAGAAAGCAGCCCTCCAAACACAACTTAGGCAGAAACCGGGTCAATACATAATCTATCAAAATCACAATGATGATTGTTGATATTGAAGAAAGTCGTCATGGACCCAGTGATGCATAATGCTACAACCCTTCAGCACAGCCATTCGGGGTTTCTTCTCAAAGAAACCTTGTTCATTGATCAGGAGATACACACGTTATCCTATTGCGACTTCTCACTCCGTGATTGTTGATATTGATTAGGTTGGCAGTCATGCTCCAGCCTACCGATTACTAAACTAAAAGTGCACAAATCGAGTCTAGAGCCAAGAAGAGATCAAAGTATAAATCTCATTAGGACACAATGTCAAATTACACTCGTTGAACACCATAAAGCTCACATGCTGTAACAAAGAGTCCTACGCATTATCCTTGAGATCTTGCCAGACATCTGAGATTACTTAGTATTCACAGTGAAGATGGATTCCTGCTTGAGCCAACATCCAACACGCTTCTTGGTAGGTGACTTGCAGATTTACATGATCGAGCTTGTGCTAACCTTGGATATCGTTTTGGTCCAGGTAAATGAATTGACGACTTAATCAGTAATCGATGTAACTTTCTGATTCACTTCTTACCTAGTTGTCTGCTTTGAGGACGTTCCAGCGGTAATGAGAATCTAGCAAGCATGGTGAATTTAATACATCTGTGTTTGAAGATCCTACGCTTGAGCTGGAAACCCTTTCATGGAGTTCTTTGAATCTACCTGATCACAGGTATAGTATTCATACTGTAAAACGGGAAAACGGAGGTTAATGCAACGATGGCAAGTTGATTGACAAGACATTTCTTTTTAATTGCTAACATGTCTTATTTCTGGTTTTTTTAGACGAAGGAGTGGTGTTGCAGCCTCATTCCAGCGAAGTCGGATTCATAAAACCACATGCTCATACTCAAGCTTTCAAATCAATAATCTAAGTCAAGATAGTTGATTTAATCTTCCACCACTATTCAAAGAGCATCATTCAAATAAAGATTTCATCATTTGGGGAGATATGGTTAGACTTATAATCAAATATGTCAAAACAAGAATATGTCAAACAAGAATGTAACAAGTATGAGCATGTTGGTCAAGAGCACAAGTTGATCAAGAAAGTCAAATCAAGATGATTCAAGTCAAGGAGATGATGCAAGATAACGATCTCAAGAACTCAAAGTCAAAAGATAAAGGCTCAAGATCAAGATCACAAAGCATGAATGATCAAAGCCATTACAAACAAGACAAGACCAAAACAAGGCAAAGCATAAACGTCAAAAGTCATATCTTCAACGTCATCGGTAGTACGGAGGAGTTTGAAGAAAGAGACCTCAACATTGGGGGAGATTGTTAGCCTTAATTTTATATAAGTCGAACAAGAATGTTATCGGTCTTATTAGTCGTAATTAGTCTTGTTAAGTAATAGGCTAGTCGGGTTCAACGGGCTTGGATTGTAATCTAATATTGTCCGTGTTTCGGGCTCAAAGCCCAAGTTTAGCCAAGCCCGGCCCAAGTAGAAAAGCCCACATGCCACTTATGGCTCAAGGGTATAAATAGAACCCTCTCCACACATGGAGAGGGTGTTGGTTACCATTTGCATAGTTTGTGTGTGTGTGTAATCTTCCATCTCTAGTTTTCTCTCTAATAAATCTTCCAACTTTTCTCTCTTCTCTTTTCTACTATTTTGCTTATTGGTATAGCTTATTGTTGTGAAATGGTTTAAAGTTTTGGGATAACAGAATTCATACAACCTAATTATTTAGCAAAATATGAATCAGTTAGCTTGATTCAACAAATAATTTCAATTGATGATAATTAACAAGCTTAGTGAGATCAATCACCTAGATTAACGGATCAAAAACTGGATCTGACGATAATACGTGATGATGATGAAGGTAATGATGACATAGATGATTGATTAATGAATTAAAGAGAAAAATTAGGGTTACGTGACGATATGAGATGAAGGAGGTTAAAAGTTAATGGAGAGATAACAAAGGAGAAGAAAAAACACACTTTGTGTGTGTAAAAAAACAAACTTGTTAAAGGGCGGGTTTTAAAATATGAATTACATATGGACAAAAATGCCCTTGTAATGTAACGTGGTGATTGATCCCTTGGTATGTCAGTAAATTTTGGTATGTAAATGATCTTAAATCTTATTCTCTTTGGGGCATGCATAAAATTTATTTACCCTGACTATGTTCGTTTATACTTACATATTATACCATTCCGATCTAATGTACTATTTACTCACATATTTTCATTTATCGATTGTTATCTGTTAAATGTCTTGACATAATACATTTTCAATCGGTTCATGGTTTTCTATTTAATCATGTGAATTCACAGTGAGTTAGAAGCATGGTTGTTAAGATCTTGATCTTGATCTTAGGATCTTATGATTTTACGATACTGTAAAGCAAAAACGATCCAGATCTTATATAGGATCTTTGCAAGCTTAAGATCTCACAGGATCCTAATCTTAACCATAGGATCTTAAGATCTAATCCGATCCGATCTTACTTTTCTCGTACTACAAGCTAAAAGCCGAAAGATTTATGGATTGTGTTTTGTACAATTTTAAAAAACAACATGTTAATCTTCTTAAACATTACATAATCACAAATTACGACAATATTTTTATGAAGTATTCATATAACTTTGTGTTTTTGATATATACTAATCGGTAGATTTATATAATATTGCAAAGACTATTATTAAAATGTTATTATAATCTGATCCTCGATCTCGATCTTGCAAAGAAGAAAACGATTCTAAATAAGATCCCGATCTAAAAACCTTGGTTAGAAGATATTTGTTGGATGACATGTCACATGATTTGGACACTTTTTAAAAATTAACTAGTTGATACCAAGTACATGATTACCAAAATAAGATTTTATTATATAAAACCAAAAAAATAGTTAAATGCAAGGGTGTTCAAACAACGTGAGAAATCGACAAATCGCTCAATCCGAAACCGAAAAAACCTGAAACTGAACAATCGAAACCGAAAAAAACCCGCGTATCACGGTGCATTTTCGATTTTTATTTTTATATACGGACGGTTAACCAAACCGAACCATGTATAATGTAAATGAATGTTTTTAGCTAAATATTTAAATAATTGTACAATTATTGATTATATTAGCAAACAAACAGGCCCTTAATTTTCTATATGTAACTTCATTTTCTATTATCAGTAAGTGTGTTGTCTGAATTTTTTAAGCCTTCAATTATGGGAAGATTTAAATACATATAATGTATTATCGATATAGATTAGTGCATTACTTTTACTGTATAATGTTTTTTTCTTCCAATGTAAACATTTATTAAACATTTTTCTTCCAATGTAATCATTTATTAAACATCTATGTGTAAAAATTGATTAATATGATTGTACAAACGCTGAATAAATATTTTTTGTTAATATGTTATATATGTTAATTTGAATGCTATTTTTGTGATGTAACATCTTTAATATGATTTTAATCTATCTATTCAATGATAATTAAATTTACTAAAATGACATTTTACTTCTAGATCAATTTATTGTTCGTGTTGTTAAACTCGATTAAACATCTAAAATTGTTAACCTTGACTCGAACCGCGGGTAACCGCTCATTCCGAAAACCGCATGTCTGGTTACCCGCTAGTTTAGTTTGGTTTTGAGTAATAAAATGAAGTACCCTCACCGTGATGGATAGTTCAAACTTTTCAACTAACCAAACCGAACCGCCTCGTAAACACTCTGGTTTAGGGCGGAGCATATTGGACCGTCGACCGGACCGGACCGACCTTGGTCCATGGTTTTCCTTAAATTCGGTCCTTGGTCCAGTCTTACAAAAAACCGGGCGATTATGCTTTGTTGGATCAGACCAGACCGAAGACCGAACCGGACCAGACCGACCGTATCAGGACCTATTTTATTTGGCTCCGAATCACGGGCCGATGTTTTGGACAACTTTTTCGATTTCGGTCAAGGCATAATTCGATTTTCAGACCGTGATCGCCATTTATACTTTAATTAGATATTTCTTCGTCTAGCTTACTTTGAGTAGGGCTGTAAACGAACTGAACGTTCAGTGAACATTTCGTGAACCGTTCGGTAAAAAGTTCGTTTATGTTCGTTTATTTATTAAGTGAACGAACATGAACAACATTTTATGTTCGTTTAGTTAAATGAACGAACATGAACAAAAGTCTTGTTCGTTCATTTATGTTCGTGAACGTCCGATTATTCGTTCGTTTATGATCATATATATGTTTATGATCGTCTTTTGTATTTTTTTATTATATAGTTTTAAAATTATTTTACTTAAACAAAACAACACTTATAAAACACAATATGGTGTATATTATTGTGAATTTTATGTTTATTTACGTCCGATCGTTTATGTTCGTTTAGTGTCTAAATGAACGAACATAAACGAACATGAACAACCTTATTTCTTAATAAACGAACATGAACAAGAAAATTTGTTCGTTTAAGCGATCATGCTCGTTTATTTGTCCGGCTAAAATTAAATGAACGAACATGAACAAGGCTCCGTCCGTGTTCGTCCGGTTCATTATCTACTACCCCTCAAAGTTTGCGAAAAGCACAAATCCTAAGCCCTTTTCATTCAGAATTATAGTAATAACTTTTTTAACAAAACAATAAATAAATAAATTTTTATATAAAAACCGATCCACCGCCTCTTTCATAATTTCGCCCCCAAAATCTTTTATTATTAGGGTTTTAATAATAAATCCAAAAACCAGAATTATTAGGGTTAGGGTTTCAACACACCTTCACTTCATCTGGTATATCTTCTTCTTCTTTCTTTTGTTTCATTTCATTTCCCACGTCTCATTTTCATCAATTTTTTATATGTACTGTTAATTTCATGCTTATGTTATCACTCTTATTTATTTTTTAATCTAGATTGTTATGAACATGTTTTAATCAGATTAATTTTGCGTTTAAATTATGTTACAGTTAAAGGTACTAATCTTAAGTTAAATTATAGACATTTTAACTATTTTACGTGTCTTTTCGTTTGGTTTTGCGATAAAGGGTAATATTGGAAGGTGATTTAATTATACTGTGTTTCACTGTTTATATTTAGTAGTGGACATTTTGGATCCGCCGTAGAATTATATGTCCACCTTTTCATTTTGATATGTCCCGCAATTTATTTGTTCACTTTTTTAAAAGGTACAAATAAGATCTTATTGGTTGCGGAGTGTAATGATTGCACTTTTCTTAAACTGTGTTTTTTTTTTTTTTTTGTCTATAGACAATAATATTGGGACACACGACTGCCATTGTTGCTTAGTGGTCAGGAACGTCCTGATATCCTCATAAGAGGTCTCAAGTTTTACCTCACTAGGTAAACATCTTGGGGGTGGCCAAGAAAAGGGTTAAAAAAGAAATACCCTGGTTAGGTTGCGTACATCTGAGTCAAAAGACTCGCCCTCCCCGGTAACCTGAATAGGGAAAACTTCATCAGTTTACCTGTTTATAATAATTTTGGGACGGTGCGAGCGTTTTTTACTTGAGCTTTTTGTTTGTATTGTATTTTATTTTTGTTTTGATGGCATTAAGATATATGTTATATTGACTGACTTTTGTTTTTATGATCAGCAGGGTTCGGTGTTATCTTTTATGAGAAGTGAAATCGTTGTTAGCTATTGAGGTTAGAAGTAGTTTATGGAAGCTTGTTGACTGTGATGGTCGTGAATTAGGGTGCGTTGGTTTTTGATTAGTGGTTTTTTTTTATAAAGTTGTATTAGATTTAGTAAGTGATCTACGATGGTTGAAGAAATGAAAGAGTCTGTTTGGACTAGAGAGCAGGATGTTGCGTTTGAAGAGGCGATAGTTACTTATGCTGACGAGGATGATGAGGAACGGTGGGAGAAAATTGCTGCTGAGGTACCAGGGGAGAAATCGGTTGAAGAGATTAAGAATCATTATGAGTTGTTAGTTGAGGATGTTGAGCGGATCGAGTCTGGTGTTGTTCCTTTGCCTGTGTATAGTTCGTCTATGGATGACTCGGAAAGCCATGCTGGTGAGGGTGGGACTGGTAAGAAACGTGGTCATAATGGTAGTGAGTCGAATCATGGAAAGGCGTCAAAGTCAGAGCAAGAACGTCGGAAAGGGATTGCTTGGTCTGAGGAGGAACACAGGTTAGTTATTGAATCTCTTTTAGTTGTTTGGAGTATGTTTATATGTTTAAGATATGTGAGTGCCAATCTTCTTTTAATTGTTTTGACTTTGTTGACCTTTGTGTCTGTTTATGCTGTGATCGTGTCACTTGGATTAGGAACATGCTAGGTTCTATTACAAAGTTTACACGATATGTCAATGTCATGAGAATCCTGTTAATTGTTTATCCGTATTAGTGGTTTTTTATTGCATAAGAAGTTACGCTTCCCGTTTCTGTCTTGCAAGACATTGGAATTTCTGTGCCACACTTAATCTGATGTAAGTGATCGTAGAGACCCACGTGTTAGTCCTCCTTTTTCTTGCTTCCTTAGTACTTATTGTTCACACAAGACTCATGAAGCTTGCTGTCAGCATTCAGAACCTTAACTAAATCGTTATCCATCCATCATCCTATGGAACTGTTCTAACATAAAAATTTAGATCATCATGAACAACTGCATTTTGCAGTTATGTGTTATTGTTACAGGGTATGCCCTGATTATGATAAGGAGTAGGACACTATATTAGCTAGTCCCATGAGAATCAAACGAAGTGAAATGTATGGTGAATTACCCATGTAGTTTTGATCTCCAGTTATTCTATTTCTTATCATAGTGAATGAAATGTTGAGGAACAATAGAAGGATGCGAAACTAAGGTATCAATGTGGCTTTAGATCTTTGAAAGACAGAAGGTGCTAAAACAGAAGAACACTAAAAGGCAGGTGGAAAGAAATATAAAGTAGAACTGCCTTTCTTTAATATCTAAGGAAGCAAACTACTAGAAACTTAATAGCTTCTGTTTTGCCAACCTATGTTTATGACGAGCTGACCTGCTGATCCCATATGATCTGATGGTCTTGAAGCAATGCTGCTAGGAATTAAAAGAGATGTTGTAGAACATGTGATATCAGCATAGCAAGGGGCAATCTTGGAAGCATTGCTATTATCTAAAGCACCAATCTTCTTGAAAATCCTTAGCGCTCCCTCGTAGGCAGAATGATTAGATGGGTGGTAAAATGTTCTTATAACTTTGGTAGCTCATAAGTCAGCTTTGTGCGCCTAAAATCTTATTCGTCTCCTGCAATAATCATATACCATAGGCCTGTTCTTAGAAGATATTTATAAACCAAACTTAACTGTAAGTAGCCACCATAGTGTGTCCTAGACGCCACCATAGCACAACATTGTTGGGTATCATTGAACCATAACATGGCACAAGTGACTTTTATGCAATAACCTAACAGTAGCATTAACAGTTAATTAGTCTTGAGATGTTTGGGTGCAATTACGATTAATTTAAATACATTGTCACTATGGACCATAGTCACATGGAACGGGGATCGCTCCGGTACGGGATCGCGGTACGGGACCGCGGTTCGCTATTTCTTAAAATCTGGTACGACGGGGGGTAGGCTCATTTCGGTTCGATGTACCATATATTCCGGTTCGGTGTACCAAATACTTTGGTACGGCGTACACAATACTAATATTGTTTAGTTTCATATAATTTTACACATTTACAAGTCATAACTTATAATCAAACTTCAATGATATATAAATATTAATAGGCTTACAAACATAAAACATTTCAGTCGATTTAATACTTAATGATGAAAGAAAAACATAATTGAAGGGAAAACATAATTGAAGGAAAAAACATATTGCAAAGTTCAGAAGGAATCATAAAATTCTATTCCTTATCAAGATTTTCCCAGTGCATGTCTTCCAATCTCAAAGTCGAGCCTTCTAAGTTAGTGCTTTCAGGATTCATATACCATTTGTGTGTCTTCAACAAGATCATAGAACTCTTGAGTCATGCTTTTCTCACGTTGATCTAGAGTTCTTTTGTGATCAAATGTCATTATGAAGATATGTTGTTTTTTGAATGCTTTGAAGATATGGAATGGATATATGGTTAACAGTATGGTACTATGGTTTATACAGTAATGAAACACAAAAACCTTCAAAGTCCTTGGTTAATAGTCAGTACCATAGTCACAAAAACCTTCAAAGTCCTTGACTCAGAAGACGTTTCACACACAAAAACCTTCAAAGTCCTTGGTTAATAGTCAGTACCATAGTCACAAAAACCTTCAAAGTCCTTGACTCAGAAGACGTTTCACACACAAAAACCTTCAAACTTCCCATTTCCCATCCAAACACAATAAACCTTCAAACCTCCCATTTACACACAATTGTATTACATAGCCATCAAACACGTTTTCGAGGCCTATAAATCACCGATTTGCTAATTGTTGGATCGCCGATTTGCTAATTGTTGGATCGCCGATTCGGTGTGATTGGGAACGATGATGGGAACGATTCGGTTCGCGATCCACGGCGATCCAGATCGCCACCGTACCGCGATTGGGAACACGCGTACCAGATCGAAAAGTCAGATTTGTATAGTGGAATTGACTGGCAAAACATCGTCATGAAATATGGATATAAAATATGGAATAAAACATGGGCCAGGAAGGCAGGAAGTTAAGCGGATGAAAGCCAAATAAATGTGGATATATTAGCAGTGAAACAGAACAAGTGACATTCCTTTCAAGTTGGTACATTTAACTATATAAGAACCAGGTATAGGAATGAATACTAGTATTAAGTTGTAACGGATGCGGATTTTCCTTATGAAGTGCCCATGTCGAGGCACTTGTGTTTTCGGACTTCTGCAAGGAGAGCGATTGTTGGGATGGGTGACAAATCAGAGTCCAAAACTCGACATATATGTGTTGAACGGGTCTGACAGGTCGAAAGTTGCTCAGAGTATAAAGCTCTAAATTAATGTTATTAAAAGAGCTATATTATTATCGAAATGATATAATTAAGTGAAACATATTTGACATGCTACTTTTATGTATATAAAGCTTAAAATTGCTGGCATAAAGCATTCTTGGTCAACCAAACTTCTTCACATCTGTTTAGGCCATAGTCACAGGAATCGCCAAACCCTTGGCGATTTTCGATCTGGTACGCGCGATCCCAATCGCGGTACGGTAGCGATCTGGATCGCCGTGGATCGTGAACCGAATCGTTCCCATCGTCGTTCCCATCATCGTTCCCAATCACACCGAATCGGCGATCCAATAATTAGCAAATCGGCGATCCAACAGTTAACAAATCGGTGATTTATAGGCCTCGAAAACGCGTTTGATGGCTATGTATTACACAGTAATGAGATATGAAAGGGTTTTCTGGTTATGCCAAAAGTTCAATTATAGAACCCACTTTGTCATAGACCCAATGAACCAATCATAGCCACTTTTTTTTTTCATCAAAAATAAAAATCACTTTCCATCTCTTTTTAAAAATTAAATATTATCACACACCGTTAATCGTTAGCAAAACAATAATATAACTGCGACGAGAAAAATTAAAATTATCTTTTTATAGAGGGGCGGACATTGTACTTTCGACGAAACTTTTTTTTATGATTTTAGAAGTAATATACGATTTTATTAAAATCTTATATAAGTTATGGAAATCATTATTGATTTTATGAAATCATATATGATTCGTTGTACGAATAATATATGATTCGTCATACGATTCATATATGATTTTTGATTCGTGATTGAAACAAAATTGAAAAAAGTTTGTCGGAATCACAAATCATATATGATTTTATGAAATCATTATGATTTATGAAATCATATATGATCCGTTATACGAATCATATATGATCGTTATACGAATCATATATGATCCGTTATACGGAATCATATATGATTCGTTCTACGAATCATATATGATTTTCGCAAATTCGTGACTGAAAAAAAATCAAAAAAGTTTTTCGAAAGTGGTATCGGTGTTCACCCGTCTACTGAAAAGATAAAAAAATTATCGTTCGCGTATGATGTTTTTTTTGTCGTGTGACGATTAACCGTTTGTAAGATATTTTATTTAAAAAAAGGTGAAAAATGGTTTTTTTTTTTTTGATAAAAAAATGAGTGGCTTAGGATTGGATATCATTGGGTCTATGACAAAATGTTGCGGGTCTATATTGATCTTAACTCTTTATGGTTATATGTGTCATTAGGATATTGGTGATATGGGTTTGATTGGATGGTGATTTAAATGTGGTTAACGGTTTCTTGGAGTGAATTGATGGAAAATGGATATGGAAAATGGGCAGTGAAAGTGTGTGTTTTTTAGTTTGAGTTTGAACACATCTGTGTGTTTTATAAGAAGTGTGTTTGACAGTTGTTGTGAAAGATTCACGAAAACTATGATCCGGTGGTCTAGGTGAGTCAAACCACATGATAGCCATTTTAGTGAGAGAAAGTAGTGAGATGGAAGATGGACTTGTGATATTTGATGAAAAAGGGATGAAGGATACAAATGACTCGACATTTGCCAAATGTCTAACCCCTCTTAGAGCCATAGAGGCGGTATATATAGCCATACGCTTAAAACTATACATAGGTGCCTATTCTGTCTCGCGTATGTGACTATGATAAAAATCCCTATGGTAATTCTGTAATGTCGTCACGTAAAGTGGGAATCTCAACAATCTTCCCCCACGGGACGATATACAGAATTACTTACAATAATTTCCGAACAAAGTACATAATGAGTAAGAACAAGAACTTCCATAATAGCTTCATATTGCTGATGACGTCTTCTGTGGTGTTTGATTGAGGTCTGCACTCTAACATGAATCATCTTGTCGTACTTGTAGGGAAATACTGTAATAGGCACGGACTATGGAACCCATACACTTCTGGTTAAGGAGGAAGCTTTCTGAATTAGCATCCCTTAATTTCGTGCCACATATTTCTTGATTTAGAAGCTTTAAAAGCTTCCCCCCAAACTAGCAATGAATCAGCTTCCCCCTAATTCATGCCACATATTTTTTATTTGGAAGCTTTCATTGCTTCCCCCCAAAACTGCAATCCGCTTCCTTGAGCAGTTTCAAAGCTTACTTACAAGCTTAGAATAATTAAGTGCACAGCGGA
The DNA here is from genome assembly GCA_026074375.1 of Tanacetum coccineum. NCBI lineage: Eukaryota > Viridiplantae > Streptophyta > Magnoliopsida > Asterales > Asteraceae > Tanacetum > Tanacetum coccineum. Next base: position 24,527 of record BQNB010082389.1, read on the forward strand.
ACTGGTAGGATACCACAGTCAAATATTATGACTCCTTTATGAATAAGCTTAGTGATTGATCGTTTGGGGTAAGCATTCTTGATCAGGCAACGATCTTCTCACGCTTGAATAGTTCTTCTCAGACCGCTTCCCTGGAAAGTCAAATATGCATATAAAAGTCTCAAGATTACTTCCCCCATGTGTCTGGAAGAAATGCCCCAAAGGACATAAGTTAAAGCGTCTGTTATGTCTGCGTTATGACATTGTCTTCCCGGCATAGCCTAGACTTAAAAAAAATTTCAAGAAAGATGCCCCATGGCAAGCTTCAGAAAAAGAAAGGCAATGATCAAGGTTGTATCTTCGCCTTCCTTGCTGATTTCGGTACTGTCGGTTATTGAGGAACTTGTGTGAGGAATAAGATTAGCTCAGATCTAAGCCGTGTGAATCAATTGCTGATCAATCTTTTCATAACTCTCTCTGGCTATCATTTAAACCACCGTTTTGTTGGCTGTTTGTAAGTAATCCCACCCCGTTTTCCTGTCCTTGAATGAAGTAAACCAGATATACCAACTTGAAACTGAAGTAGAATTTTCCGTTTTTGTGACTTATGCTTGCGCTAAGTGGAAGAAGGTGTAGAGAATTTGTGATCCTAAGCAAATCTCTAAGTACTCAATACTCCTTGCACAAAGTATGAGAACTTTCTCACTCTTGCTGATTATCCACAACGATAAGCGTGTGACACTGAGTATACAGTGTAACTCTCGTGTAAGTGAAAGTTTACCAGGTCTTCAACCATCCACCTGGACTGCTGGAAATAGATAAACCAAGTCTTCAACTTAAATTAAGGCTCCATTGAAATCATGCATCCAACCAATCCCCGGACTTCAAGATAAAATAAGTACACGCCTTCGTAAAATGCCACTTCAATCTCAATAATGATACTTGATTAACTCTTAGCCACAAAAAAATTAATTCCAAATCTAGGGCCTTTAAAGTTTCATGATTTTTTATCAAACTTGATCATGGTCTCGTCACTTAAAAATCGTTCACATTGTCTCGTATCACACCCAGTAACCAGTTAATCTCAAATATATTTATTCCAAGTTAACCAATTTATACACCAATTGTATAAACTATTGGTTAAGAAGAAGGGGACTACAATAACTAAGCGCTATGTAACTATTAACAAACTAAAATATGGCAGTAACATCATCCCAGGAATCATTTAGCCAAATTTAGTGTCAATACGAAACAATTAACACTCAATGAGATGTACTGGGCTCCATCACAATAACTCAGCCCATAATCTTGCACCCGTGCTTATAATCTCTAGTAAATTACATTAGGCCCAATTTTTTCAAAATCATATGGCATATACCTTAATCTTGTTCATGGCCCATGCATTATACCATTTGTCCATGAGGCCCAAAATTAAATATATCATGCCCGGACCGGTCTAAGAAAATCAGATATTATAATACCCATTCCTTTTTAATATAGGGTATAGTTAACCCAATCATGTTATACACCGCCTCCATATTCTCTATCTCTCCATTAACTTCACTTGAAACTTCCAGGAATACATATTCAACCACACTTAACATCATGATTGCCCATATATTATCACTCGATATAACAAGTCAATCAACTCTCCTAGCACCATCGACAGCGAGATACCCACACATCGTACAATCTTGTACATGTTCAGAATATAATCGTGATCAATTCAAGCATCGACAGCATGTTTGTGATTCAGTTCTTGCTTCAAGATCCTTTGAAGGGGTCTCAGGTAGGGTCGATGACTTCTTGAGTTTTTCTTATATCGAAAACAATGATTGAGTCTACAAAGTTGTTAGACTTTTTCTTTAACTTCAGATAATAAAGATAGGCTTTGCCTTAAAGATCAGTGATGAATATGGTGTTTAAAACTGAAAGCATTTCGGTTATGTAACATATAAACACAATTGAGATCATTATCGTATTGATTCGAGTCATTTTGGTTGTTTGGGAGGAGGATGGGAGATGGTGGAGGTTGGTGTTAAATGTGACGATGAAGGTAGGTAGATCGAGTCCGGATTTGTTGAAATTGTACGTGTGTTGAGGGTGTAGGTGTTGATTATGATGTTGATTATTGTTGAGTTCTAAGGGTCAACTCGGTAAATCCGAGTTGATCGGTTTGGTTTAGTTCGGTCTGTAAACTGGTTCGGCTCACATGGGTGACCAACTCGTTCGTCCACAAGGTACTCGTGCGGTCCTCAAGAGGTTTTACTACTCGTTCGGTTCATTAAGTTTGAAGCTCGTTCGGTCCAATTCTTCACTCGTTCGGTCTTTTAAGGAGGTCACTGCGTTCGGTTCTCATTAATAAACGACTCGATCGGTCCTCATTAAAATAACTCGTTCGGCTCTTTTAAACTTTTTAGATCGGTCTAACTCGTTCGTTTTGGCTCGTTTCGGCTGTCAATGTTGTCCTTCGAGTATACTTGTTATTTTGTCATCTTGGATAACACAAAAAACATGACCATAACCTGATTATTGGAGACCTTGGAAACCAAATAAGGACCCAAAAAATATTCATAAAGTAGAGTTTTGTAGTTTATCTGTTGTTATGTTTATTATACCAACACAGTCACCAAATAAGCCGAAAATAAGGACAAAAATAAGACGGATGAGACCACAAATAGCACAGTGACATATCAAATGTGACGATTTTAATAAACATATTTGAACCAAGAAACCAATCGGACAAAAATCAAAACCGACCCAAGAGTATGTTGCCATGGCTCTTGATACCAATTGAAAGATTCACGAAAACTATGATCCGGTGGTCTAGGTGAGTCAAACCACATGATAGCCATTTTAGTGAGAGAAAGTAGTGAGATGGAAGATGGACTTGTGATATTTGATGGAAAATGGATGAAGGATACAAATGACTCGACAATGCCAAATGACTCAACCCCTCTATGGAAGCCATAGAGGGGTATATATAGCCCATACGCCTCTAAACTATACATAGTTTCCTATTCTAGTCCTCGCGTATGTGACTATGATAAACTATGGTAATTCTGTAATGTCGTCACGTAAAAGTGAATTCCCAACATGTTGTTTTGTTTGTGGGATTGTGTTGTGCTTACTAGGATAATATAAAGTTTTATAAAGACTTGACTTTTGTTTGTGACTTTTGTCTAAGAGTTAGGATTAAACTTAAGATGTGATGTTTCAGAAAGGGTATAAATATATATGAAACTAAACAATATTATTACATTGCAAGTTTTTTTATAAGTTATGACTTGTAAATGTATAAATATATATGAAACTAAACAATATTATTATTATGCACGCCGTACCAAAGTATTTGGTACACCGAACCGAAATATATGGTACACCGGACCGAAGCGAACCGGAATGAGCCTACCCCCCGTCGTACCGGATTTTTAGAAATAGCGAACCGCGATCCCGTACCGAAGCGATCCCCGTTCCATGTGACTATGGTTTAGGCCCACACAAAAAAGTTACCCGTTATCTAACCTGCCCCCTTTGTCATTTCTAATTGTACGAAAACAAACAATCTAGCTTCTGTTTAGGTCCCAAACAAAAGGCTGTTATGTTTGTAGACCTTCCTTTAGTATAAAACAAACAACAGTAAGTTGACAAGTGGTCTGTAGTTTGGTTGTGCATGTAAAATCGTATTTGCTCGGTGTCAATTACATGTATCATGAATGTTGTAGAAATTCTTGGGAGGACTAATACAAATAGAACCGTAGGTCTGCCGGAAAAGACTTCAAGTTCAATACTAACAGATTGTGTTGGGAACCATATACTTTATTGTTAAATTTGACAACATGCAAATCCAGACAGATATGGTTGTTACTTTTGGCTCTCTTTTTAGGCCATTTCTTGGTATTTACAGTCTGTTATCACCGATGCAGATTGTTTCTTCTTGGTTTGGAAAAATACGGGAAAGGTGATTGGCGAAGTATATCCAGAAATTATGTGGTGACTCGCACACCCACTCAAGTTGCAAGCCATGCACAGAAGTATTTTATTCGTTTGAACTCCATAAACAACAAAGATAGGAGACGATCAAGCATCCATGACATCACCAGTGTCAACAATGGTGATGTCTCAGTTCCTCAACCACCGGCAAACGATTCTTCAGGCAAATCAACCAAACAACCCATATTTGGTGGCCAGCCAGTTGTAGGAACACCGGTTAATCTTGCACCGGGTTATAGTGTCGGGACTCCAGTTGGCGTACCACCAAATATTGACCCCAGGGGATCTCGTCACAGGTGATGAAGTTGAAAGATTGTACAAACGGTAGCTAGGGTTTTATATTTTGTGGTTGATGGTAAGTAGAACTGATTTTGCAGAAGTTTTATGAGATTAGTTTATTTTTATTTTTTGGTTTATGTTTAATAAGACATATAGGAGAAGAGATGTTTTGGTTATATTCATGTGTATGCATGGTTAAGCAATGACCCTCAACAATGAGGGTATTGTGTTAAGTGAAATGTTTTGGCGTTATAAATTCGACATTATGATGTTAATCAATTACTCTATATAATCACATCACCTGTGTATACCTTAGCTGTCAAACATATATTCACAGAGATGCATGTAATGTAGATTATTTTTTAGTCATGTACACATTTGACGGTCAGTTTCTACGAACAAAATCCCGCAAACACATGTGACAAGTTTGTTTTTTTTTTCTTTTCTGAAATTGAGCTAAACATACACCATATGACATTTGCCACTGTCAGATAGCCATATTACGCTAAGTATTGGGACAACAGCCTAAAAGAACAAAGAAGGCCACCTAGTACACCTTGGCGTA
>BQNB010082390.1:0-29342 GCA_026074375.1 Tanacetum coccineum
AAGGTAGTTGACACAAAACTTCTATCGGCACCCAAATCGAACAACATAGAAGCATAACAGTTATTGAGAAGAAACGTACCCATGACAACGTTGGAACCAGGGTTTGTTCCTCCTCCACCAATGGCGTAAGCTCTCGCCGTAGTTTCGTCACCTCTAATCTGGTTTCCAGTCTTTTTTCCATTCTTGTTTCTTGTCTGGTTTCTACGGTTCTGATTTCTCATCTTAGGACAATCCTTCCTGAAATGTCCTGGTCTTCCACACTCATAACAAATAATACCTTGCTGATTTCTAACTAGAGCCCTCTGAGTGTTTGGAGCAATAGCAGCCCTACACTCCCTAGTTTGATGTCCAACCTTCTTATAGTTTCCACACCTCATAGTACACAACCCTTCATAATGCAATCTGTACTTATTACAGTAAGGTAGTGGCCCAGCATATCCCCTTCTTTTATTGTTCCCAGTCGTATAAGCTCTGGCCACATTTTGTCCACTAGTATTTTGCCTCTTGAACGGCGGTTGTTGCCCATGGTTATCCCTTAGATTACTCTCCACCCTCCTCTTATTCTCAGCACTCCTTGCAGCATAACCCTAGACTTTCTTGTCCATCAATTGGTTAGCAATGCGTATAGCATCCTGGAGTCTGGCTGGATTTGCATCAATCACATTCCCTTAAATGTTATCTGGTAAACCTCCAATAAACCTTTCCACTCTGTCTTCTTCATTAGGGACCATTCTAGTACACAACAAAATCAACTCCTGAAACCTTTGAGTGTAAGCAGTCAAGTCGTTTCCTTTCACGGCCAAATTCCACAATTCAGTCTCCATCTTCTGGATTTCATTCCTTGGACAATACACTTCTGTCATCAACTTCATTAGTTCAACCCAATTCATGGTATATGCAGCCTCAACACCAATGGTTCTCTTATGAGAGTTCCACCAGGTCAAAGCACTGTCCTGCAGTGTGCATGTAGCATACTTCACTTGATACTTCAGTGGACAATTACTGATATTGAACACAGTCTCCATCTTCTCAAACCAGCGGGTCAATCCGACAACGCCTTCAGTTCCTGAGAAATTATGTGGCTTGCACTTCAAGAAGTCTTGGAAAGTGCACTCTCGAGCCACTGGCATGAAACCTCCATAGTTCATACCATGATTCCCATTTCTGTTTCCATTTCCTCCATTTCCATTTCCTCCATTTCCATTTCCATTTCCTCCATTTCCATTTCCATTTCCTCCATTTCCATTTCCATTTCCTCCATTATCGCCTTCTAGTTCGTCCCCATTCTCATTCAGGGGTTCAAGGGTCCTGGCGGCTTCACGAGCCTCCAACTCTTCAGCTACTCGGCGAGCAACCAATTCTTCAAACTCCTCGTGAGTCATGGACGCTCCAGATCGTGTGTTAGGCCATTTCCTACAAATATCACATAACACTCGATGAGATTTCTAGGTGATCGAGATCACTAACGGTATTAATAAAATTGTTCGGTTAATCACATTGAAATACATGATCGAAATATTTCCACAGAAATTCCTATATGCATGATGGCAAGAGCTGTAAGTAAATCAAACCATGACAACTTATCATAGATAATATCAATATTCATATCATTAAACATTAGTGATTACATCACAACGTTTCAAAATACAGAAAATACGAGTTCTAACACTACGATCATTACTAAACGCTACTACTCAATGCTGCAATACTAACGGACATCTCTAAGGATGGTGCTATGTGCTTCTAGCCACACGCTCGAGTCGGGGTTTTTTTTTTTTTTTTTGCGGTTTTTTTTTTTTTTAGGTGGGGTTTTTGGGGTGGTGGGGGTTTGGGTTTTTTTTGCGGGGGGGGGTTTCTTTGTTTTTTTTTTTTTTTGTTTTTTTTTTTTTTTTATGCCAATCTCACTCGGTCATAAAATCAAAGTCGTTGCATCTGCCTCAACTCTCTCTGCATATGTGACATGTCGCGCTGGAGTCGGTTAACTCTCTGAATCTCAACACTCATAGTGCCTCTAAGCCTCCTGTTATCCTTCTCCAACTCAGCAACCCTCTCAGTCAAAGCAGTGACTGTCGACTCAACCCTAACAATCCTATGTCCATGCTCTCTCTGAACTCCCTTAATAGCCTGTAAAACGATGGACTGGGATAGCCTGAGTGTGATCATGGAACCTCTAAACCAAATCTCCCAATGTCTCATATGTAACCTCTACTGCTCCTCCTGAGCAGGCTCAGGAATATCCTCTGGCATAACGATGTGTAACCCTCTCAACTCTAACCCTTACCTGGCTCTCATACCCGTCTTCTGTTTCATCCTCGATCAACAACCTCAACTACCAAATCTAGCCATCAATCTCGCTATCCCTAAGAGCTTCTGCCAGTAAGACAAAAACATTCCGTCAATCTCTGCCTGAATCTTCGGATCATTATTCCTGCTCTTACTGAGGCTACTCAATTACCTCCTGACAATGACATCATCCTCAAACTAATCTCTCTAGGATCAACCTCTACATCTGCCAGATAACCAGAATCCTTAACCCTCTTAGGCGATGGTATCAAATCAGCACGGACAGGAGATAAAGCTCCGGATACAGGTGATAATGCAGGTACAAACGTTCGTGGGGACCTACGCTTCTCTTACGAGATAGCTCATCAGAAGTACTCGGTAAATCAGGTGAAGAATGATCTGACAATGAGTGTCTCGAAGAAGAATCAGATGAAGCATCCGAATGAAAATCTGATGATGCCTTTAATGACGAATCTGAAGAAGAATGATCGGCATAATGTCTCACAGCAAGACGATGAGTGGGTAACGGTCTAACCCTCTTCCTCACAGTCATCATGTGTACCGGCCTATTAAGATGGTAGCGGTATGGTCGACCATGGGGAATAGGCTGTCCAGGTGATAGAATCATAACCCAGCGACGAGGTGATGTATAGGTGATCTCTCAGTAAGAAGCGGTTAATCTCAGTTAAAGGCGTACTCATAGGTAGGTGATGGTGTTGTATCTGGTGTATCATCTGTTTGTGGTGTCATACATCCGATGATAAAATGTGAGATAGTGTAATGGGTGTATATGTCTGATGATGGATCCTCAGATGGATCAGACTCTGAATCAGATGCAGGTGAGTAATCAGGAGAAGCTGGTGTATAGTCTGGGGATGGTGTATACAGTAGTGCTTTGATAGGTTGTCTCATGTGGGTAATCACTGGATGCTGTCAGTACTGAGTAGCGGTCGAGTAATCACTGTGTTGTGTCAGGAATAGTAGTAGGGATAGTACCGAACAAGATCACTCATCCAACAGGTGTCCCCACGCTATCCTCTGATGAATCTGAAGAAATTGAGATAACTGAAATAGCCATAACCTGCACAAGCAAAGTTCATATAAATCATCTTTATATCAACCATGCATGATACTAACAATTTGAAATGGTGATCTGGGTAACTGGATGAATGCAAAATGAATGAATGAAGAGTCATCGAGAACGTCATGATAAGATGAAATAAGAAAATACTTAGAAATATTAGATATACTTAGTATTTAATACGTTATTTTATTTACGTAGTATTAGTTATGTATATGTACTATGTAAGGTCACGTAAGGCACATAATCACGTAGGATCAGCATACTGGTTAATAGTCTCAGACCTAGTTTATATACCTAGTTTCTTCTATAACCTTGGCTCTTGATACCAAACTGTCACACCCAGACGGGGCCTGATGGGGAATATGTTCTAGGAGGCTATGGAAATTTATTGAGTATAAACCTCTTGTTTAGGTTATTGTTTGACATTTATGTAATGCACAATTTATTTTTGAGGGTTTTACGCGTTTGCATCTTAAACCGTTAAACGTTAAGTTAAATCACGTAACTAAAAATTATCATTCAATATAATTGGGCATTAAACAATTAAATGTGTACATCACGCAAGTGTTTATGATTATTTATGAGGATAATTTTAACATGCACATTTTATTTTTATTGGGTTACATTATGTGTTTACTTCGCGGAAAAAGTACGTTTAAGCTTCCCGAAAGCACGTTAACTTATCTACGCTTCATCCAATACCCAAAATTTATACCAAATACTTAAAGTTTATTTAAAAACTTCAATTATTTATCACCTTATACATATTATTCATGAAAGAATTCAAACAAAACCGACAATGTACAAGTTATACATTTTTCTCTCTTAGTCAGTATACTACATCTATACTTCATATAACTGCAAGTAAAATTATTATAAAAGACTAAAAGCTATCCTACACTTATACACATATATAATTTCATGTATAATGACTAGAAAATCGAAGATGGACGAAGAACCATCAAAATTTCTTCTTAAAAGAGTCTAGTTGCCATTGATGCTTATGACTAGCTTTTCTTATCCAAGATAAGCTCTAGCTTTTCTTCCTTGCACTCTTATCCTTGCCACTTTCCATGATCAAATAGACACCTAAAGATAAATACTTCTGAGTCCCGAGTAGTATATATTTTGCAGCATATGAGAGCTAGGGACCATTACATTATTTATTACAGAAAATCACAAAAACTCCTCCTTTGTCTTTAAGCAACCACGGTCAAAACCTTAACAAATACCATAATGCTTTAAGCTTGATTTGTATATCATTATACAAGCATACACACATCATATTTAAGGTATTCTAAGAAGGATTCAAGGCTTGGTTAACCATTTGCAAGGAAGGAATCAAGAAAAGGAGAAAGGGTTTCTTGGGAAATTGGGTTTTATCCTATATTTTCTAAACCAAGAGTTTTAAAACACAGGGAGTTACTTGGTTTTATTTCTTTAATATCCAACACAAAAAAAAAAAAAACGGGTTATATATAAGGCTTAATCATTTCATAACTAAGATTTTATGTGTTCATATGCTCTATTTAGCTAAATCACTATTTAGGTTACTTTTGAATATGTAAAATGGATATTTACTTATGATTAATGTTTTATGAACTTATTTACACGTCACATGGATGCTAATATGATGTGAAGGATGTATAGTGTTTTTACATGTTGTTTAAGTATAAAACATGTATATGTACAAATTAGGGTTTCTATGTTAAACCTTTTGAGTTATAAGTGTAAATGGTAGATAAATTGTTATCTTGAACACACATGAGTAAAGTATGATTAATGGACTTTTATATATGTAAAACAATAAGTAGAATTGTTATAAAGTAGTTGTCTAAGGTGTTGTAGCTAATGGTACAAAAATCAAGCGTAAAAAGTCTTAATATCATAAAACCTTAAATTTCTATTTTGGTTCGCACTTTGGAAGCAGCCATTAATATGTTTTAATAAAAGATAGTACATCTCATGTGGATTCCAAAATCATAGAACTCGAAAATCTGATTTTACTAAGAAGAACGCTATTACTTGATTTACGACATAAATACTATATTAAAAACAAATTTTATAAAAAGTTACTATTAAGGCAGAAAACTTTATACTTTATAAACATCTAATAATATGATTAAAACTTTCAATATGAGAACGTGTTCGAAAGAATTGCTAAAAACGGAGCTATAACGAATAAGATACGACAAAAACAGGTTTTACGTTGATTAAAAGTATAAAAAAGATTATATAGCTGTTATGAACAATAAAAACACTATTCATCATAGAATATCAAAAACATAAAAATGTTTCTTATGATCACTCGTCTTAATATGAAAGCGTGGGCGTAAGAAACGCGAGAAACGGACTTAAAACGACAAAGTTATGTCATTTTTACTAAAGGCGTAATTATAAACGTTTTTACTTTATAATTACGATTTCACTTAAACGAATAGATGGTGATATAGCTATCCTACTGCTATATATATCACTATATATTCTTTATTTTTATATATTTTATACTGCTTATTTGTTTCAAAGTGCTATATTACTAGGGAATTTCATAATGAGGCTTCTTCGGATGGCGTATTGACGAGTTGTTGGATTTACGATTTAAAGTGTCCTAACTCCTCGTACGTCATGTCATGACCTCTTAAATTATGATAGCCCGAAGATAGGTATGATGATAAAACTTATATAGGATTATATATGATTGTTGTTAGACAACGTACTTGAATACTGATTCGACCTATATTAACTAGGTTGCATTCGGGCGTTAGCGTGACTCGTTTTTTTATTTGGATATTTTATATCAGTTCTACGCACTCATGGTGAAGTTCATTGCCCCAGTGTTTTTACAATTATTGATTTTCACAAGTTTAGGTGAGAAACATATGCATGTTTTACAAATTAGACGCAAGTGTACATTTTATCATGATTACGTGTTGCCTAAGTAGCGATAACCCACTATGCCCATGAATCATGAACTGTCAATTACTGGAATGTGAGCGCGAATGATTATAGATAGATCTATTTGGGATTGACCTCCCCGTTCGGGTGACTAGCTATCACTAGAAACGAACGTATATCATGTCGGATACTGGATGTTACGGGTTGAACATCATCACGGGCAATGTAGGCAATATTTATATATTGTATTCAATTATGTCGAGCTTCGGTGTCATGAGCTTAGGCAAACGTAATTGCATTTTGTGATGTCTGCATCTGTTGCATTATCACTGGGAAAGTCTTGCGGTCCTGCATATACATTTACATAAACCTATGAAATTCACCAACTTTATGTTGACGTTTTTAAATGCAATGTTTTTCAGGAGGTCATTAAGCACGAGGTGCGAAGGATACATTGGTATATTTTGAAGTCATGCATTAAAGATTTAGTCGCATTACATTTTGTATATCTGTTATGGGCTAGAAATCTTTGTAATAATAACAAGTAAACAAGTAAAGCTTCGGGCTTTTGTAACACATACTTTATTAAATCCAATGTATCAGTTTTAAATGACTTTTTGGTCGTTCTTATATTATCTTGTGTTATTGATCTGAGAAGTAACACGCCCCGGACCCTTATTCCGCTGCGACCCAATTTGGGGGTGTTACAGATTGGTATCAAGAGCCAAGGTTATAGAGAACCAGGTCAAATGTTTTTGCTAGACTATAACCGTTTTCAAACATTGCATTCATACAAAGGGGTTTTCACGGGACATACATACACTAATTGTGCATTAGTCGGTTAGGCTAGATGCATGCATGATTGATATTCATGATTTGATATACATGTTATGATATAAATGTATATTACTATAAGAGTCTTATATTAAATACTAATATAAGTTATGTTGGAGTTTTAGATACGATTATGTCAGATTCGGAAGATTCCACGGTCACCTATACGGCAGTGTCCAGTCCATTTGAGGATGGATCAGACATTGGTTCACCAGGAGTCGATGGACCACCCATTATGCCAGAGGACCCATATGCTTACATAATGGCTGCTTATCAGGTTCCACCATCGCCTGACTACATACCTGGCCCCGAGGTTCCACCATCGCCTGACTACATACCTGGCCCCGAGGAGCCGCAGTCACCTCCCCTACTGGACTTTGTTCCTGAGCCGATGTACCCTGAGTACATACCACAGGAGGATGAGATACTCCCGGCCGAGGAGCAGCCACTACCTGCTGCTGCCTCACCCACTGCAGATTCACCAGGATATGTTCCTGAGTCTGATCCGGAGGAGGAGCCGGAGGAGGACGATGAGGATCCCGAGGAGGATCCAGCTGACTACCCTGCTGATAGGGATGATGATGATGATGATGATGATGAGGACGAGGACGAGGATGAGGAAGAGGAGGAGGAGCACCCAGCTCCGGCCGACTCTGTCCCACCTGTACACCGTATGACCGCCAGGATATCTATCCGGGATGAGCCATCCATATCACTTCCTCCTAGGGAAGAGGTCGAGAGACTTCTTGCCTTAACCACCCCACCACCATCACCACTTACTCCACTATCATCTCCATTACCACAGATACCATCACCACCATTACCTATACCATCACCACCACCCAATAGCCCTACTCATATTGAGATTCCCGAGAGTTGTTTACCGCTTCGGAAGAGGGTGCGTTTTGCTTCTCCCACCCCTAGTCATGAGGTCGGGGAGAGTTCAGCAGCCGGTGCTGCTAGGCAGGACGGCCCCTTACTCCATAGCGAGGGAGGACCTTTATGATTTGTGATATAGTTTATACCCTCCCAAGATGTTCGACGTCTAGAATTAGACCATGACATTACAGAAACAGGATGATTTGGTAGGAGCCATCGATGAGATTCACCGACCACTGTAAGGGGGTCATCAAAGGGTTACCGATCCTTGCTACCATTGTTTAGAAGGATACAACCTAGCATGTATGTATTATGAGGATTGCTCAAGTTGACAGGTCTCACATGAGGTTGAGTCAACTTGTTGTATAGGGAATAGGCCTGTCACGTCGTTTAGCAGTAATGATAGAAAGAGGCTAAGATGGCTTCGTGAGCTTGGGACTACCATGGATCGCTAGCGACTATGCACGTTTCAGATTGTTATGTCATTACTTACTACCAGTAGTGGCATAAGAGTGCATTGATTTAGAGTTACATCAGCAATCACAGGAACAGAGGGTGATATCAGATTATTGGCATCAGACCACAAGAGATATGTTCATAGACTAAGTCATTGAGGTTGCGGAAAGGACTACAGACACAGATTGGTAGAGTTTCATAGCAGCTATGGACCCGCAGAGTCCGTCACACGCCTGATGCCTAGGAAGGCTGGTAGCAGTTCTTAGATTGGAGTTATGTTGTAGCTATGCTATGCAGCCTTTAAGTATTATGGGTTTATTCCTAGCTAGCAGACTGTATAGACCTTTGTTTTGTTTAGCTAACCAGTAGAGGTCTTTTGTTCGATGCATTATCTACCTTGTACATCATACTAAGTGTTTACGGGTAAATCCCGCTAGCATGGCTATAGGTTGTTTCATTTGTCTTGTAACCTAAGTGTTGTATCACTTGTATTTGAACCAAACATGAATGTTTTTCCAGTTATAGATGAAATGGACGATCTGTTATCTATGAAAACGATTATAATTAAATGAATTCGTTTGGTTACTACATTAATTTCATAACATTGTAACAATTCACTGTGTGTGTGAATCTCGTTTTATTTATGTGTATATGTTATGACATAATTATGACTATTTAAGAAATCTCACGGTATTAATATTTCTTGTGATTATAAAAGAAATGGCACCAAAGAAACGAGCCCACGAGGTTAAACCAAGTGCAACACCAACACCATCACAGACACTCATACCACTAAATCTGTCACAACGCCCAATTCAGGCAATGATTAACAAAGTCCTTACTCTGCTGCACTGGCACACGTGATGCAACCCGGAATTGCGATGATAGCCAAACTTCAGGAACGGGTGTCAAAGGCCTGTGCAGGTTTGCTCCGTGAATGCACCTACCCTGACTTCCTGAATGCCAACCCTTAGAACTTCAAGGGCACGGAGGAGTTGTTGGAACTTCTCAATGGTTTGAAAAGAAGGAATCTGTTTACAGCATAAGCAACTGTACAGTACATAGCCAGGTCAAATTTGCTAACCGTGTACCCGGGTGGGGGGGCTTGAAAAGGCCTTACATGGTGGAACTCCCATGTTAAGACCACTACTCCTGAAGCTGCCCATGCAATGCCATGGAGGACACTGAAAAAGATGATGACAGACAAATACTGCCCAAGGGGCGAAATTAAGAAACTGGAGTTTGAAATGTGGAATTTAAAGGTGAAGGGTAACGATGTGGTAGCCTATAGCCAACGTTTCCAAGAACTGGCACTAATGTGCGATCGGATGTTTCCGGAAGAAATAGACCAAGTTGAGAAATATGTCGGTGGCTTGCCCGACACGATCCATGCAATGTGACGGCAACTAAGCCAAAAACTATGCAGGATGCCATCGAGTTCGCCACTGAACTCATGGACAAAAATATCAACACTTGGGCTGAACTTCAGGCTGACAACAAAAGAAAGTCTGATGACACCGCCAGGAACAACCAGAATCAGCAACCAAACAAGAGACAAAACACTGGAAGAGCTTATGCCGCAGGAAATGGTGACAGGAGACCATACGGAGGGCCTAAACCTCTGTGTTCCAAATGTAACTATCACCATGAGGGTCCTTGTGCTCCCAAATGCCACAAGTGCAACCGATTTGGTCATGTATCTCGTGACTGCAGGAGTCCCCCAAATGTCAACACTGGGGCTAATCAGAGGGCTTGTTTTGAATGTGGTGCTCAAGGGCATTTCAAGAAGGATTGCCCAAAATTGAAGAACAACAACAACCGGGGTAATCAGGCTGGAAATGCCAAGGCTCAGGCAAAGGTGTATGCCGTGGGCAATGCAGGGGCAAACCCGGACAACAATGTCATCACGGGTACGTTTCTCCTAAACAACCGATATGCATCTATTTTATTTGATACCGGTGCCGATAGGAGTTTTGTATCTACTGCATTTAGCTCTCGAATTGTTATCACCTACTGCATGTAGATCATGATTATAATGTTCGAACTAGCCGACGGGCAAATAGTTAGGTTAAACACTATATCCCGGGTTGTACGTTTAAACACTCCTTAAATCATCCTTTCAACATAGACCTAATGCCCGTAGAACTAGGTAGTTTTGACGTGATAATTGGTATGGATTGGTTGGCAAAGTACCATGTCGTTATTGTCTGTGCGGAAAAGATCGTTCGTATTCCTTTTGGAGATGAAATTTTAATCGTTCGAGGTGACAAAAGAAACAATGAACACGGGACCCGATTAAACATCATCGCGTGTACTAAGGCTCAAGAGTATTTAACAAAGGGATGTAACGTATTCTTAGCAAATATCACCGCAACCAAAGACAAAGACAAGTCAAAGGAGAAACAACTTGAAGATGTTGCCAGTTGTTCAAGAATTTCCTGAAAGAAGTCTTTCCTGAGACTTGCCGGGTACCACCCACTCACAAGTGGATTTTGAAATATTTGGAAACCGGGTGCGACACCTGTAGCCCGTGGCAACCATATAGATAGCACCGTCCGAAATGAAAGAACTAGCTGAGCAACTGCCGGAACTTACGACAAAGGCATCATAAAACAAGTTCCTCCCCCTGGGGAGCTTCCGGTTTTCTGTTTGTAAAGAAAAGATGGTCTTCCCCGATGATGCCATCGATAACAGGACAAGAACAAACTAACAGAGAAGAAGCCGCTACCCACTCCTAACGGATTGATGAACTATTCGACCAGCTGCAAGGGTCGAGTATTTAAACAAAGATTCAATTGAGTCAGGTATCACCAGTTGAGAGTTCGAGAAGAAGACATTCCCAAGACTGCATTTAGGACTCGATACGGTCACTATGAATTCCAAGTCATGTCTTTTGGTTTGACTAATGCACCGTCCGTGTTCATATACCTTATGAACCGGGTGTGTAAACCGTATCTGGACAAGTTTGTAATTGTCTTCATCGATGACATTTTGATCTACTCCAAAAGTAAGAAGGAACATGAAGAACACCTTAGGCAGATCTTGAAATTGCTTAAGAAGGAAGAATTGATACGCCAAGTTTCACACAAGTGTGAATTCTGGATTTCCCAAGTACAATCCTCGTTCACGTGATTGACTGTCAAGTATTCACGATGACCCTGGCCAAGCTAGAATACTATCAAAGATTAGGCGCCTCCTAAAACACCAACAGAGATTCGCCAATTTTTGGGCCTTGCCGGCTATTATAGAAGATTCATCGAAGGGTTTTCAAAGATCGCCAAGTCAATAACCAAACTAACCTAGAAAGGTGTCAAGTTTGATTGGGGCGATAAACAAGAAGCAGCTTTTAAACTATTGAAGTAGAAGCTGTGCAGTGCACCAATTCTGGCCTTACCTGAGGGAAGTGAGGATTTCATCGCATACTGCGATGCTTCAAAGAAGGGTTTGGGCGTTGTGTTGATGCAAAGAGAAAAGGTGATTTCTTATGCATCACGCCAGTTAAAAATTCATGAAAAGAACTATACGACTCATGATTTAGAACTTGGGGCAGTAGTGTTTGCTCTAAAGATTTTGAGGCACTGTCTGTATGAAACCAAGTGCACGGTGTTTACTGATCACAAGAGTTTACAACACATTCTTGATCAAAAGGAATTAAATATAAGGCAACATCGCTGGTTAGAGTTGCTGAGTGATTACGATTGCGAAATTCGTTATCACCCAGGGAAGGCGAATGTTGTTGCTGATGCTCTGAGCAGGAAGGAACGAGAACCACTAAGGGTTCGGGCCTTAGTGATGACTATTGGCTTGGATCTTCCTAAACAAATCTTGAAAGCTCAGACTGAAGCACGAAAGCCGGAGAACATCAAGAAGGAGGATGTTGGAGGTATATTAGTTGAGAATTCAAAAGATCCAGAGAAACTTAGAATGGAAAAGTTGGAACCACGTACGGATGAAACTATGTGCTTAAATGGCAGGAGTTGGTTACCATGTTATGGCGACTTAAGGACTGTGATCATGCATGAGTCCCACAAGTCTAAATACTCTATTCATCCGGGTTCTGACAAGATGTACCAGGATATGAAGAAACTATACTGGTGGCCCAATATGAAAGCCAACATCGCCACCTATGTTAGCAAATGTTTGACCTGTGCTAAGGTCAAGGCCGAACATCAGAGACCATCGGGTTTGTTAGTACAACCCGAGATACCTCAATGGAAGTGGGACAACATCATGATGGATTTTGTCACGAAGCTTCCTAAGTCGTCACAAGGTTATGACACTATTTGGGTGATCGTTGACCGACTTACAAAGTCTGCCATTTTTATGCCAATGAGGGAAACGGATCCTATGGATAAACTGGCGAGAATGTACCTAAAAGAGGTAGTCACGAAGCATGGAATACCTGTCTCAATCATCTGTGATCGTGACCCTCGGTTCGCATCAAATTTCTGGAGGTCACTTCAGAAGGCTTTGGGTACAAGTTTGGATATGAGTACTGCATATCATCCGCAAACCGACGGACAAAGCGAGAGAACCATCCAAACTCTCGAGGATATGCTACGTGCTTGCGTAATCGACTTGGAATGTTGGGTTAAACATTTCCATTAGTCGAGGTTTTCATACAAAACATTATCATGCTAGCATTAAGGCTGCAACCGGTTTGAAGCACTTTATGGTCCCGAAAGTGGTGTTCAACCCGGATGGTTGGGCGATGTTGAAAGTTTAACTCACTGGTCCAGAATTAGTGCAAGAAACAACGGAGAGGATCATCCAGATCAAACAAAGGATTCAAACCGCTCGAGATCGACAAAGGAGCTATGCCGATTTAAAGCGTAAACCGATGGAATTTCAAGTTGGAGATAAAAGTTATGCTTAAATTTCACCTGGGAAAGGGGTCGTAACGTTTTGGCAAACGGGGAAGTTAAACCCTAAAGAGATGTCGGACCTTTCAAAGTGTTGAAAAAGTTTTGGAGCCGTTATTACAAGCTTGAGCTTCCTCAAGAGCGAGCAGGGTCCACAAACGGTTTTTCATGTTTTCCCAAACTGAAGAAATGTTATTCTGACGATCCATTAGTTGTTTCATTGGAAGGACTCCAAGTAGATGACAAGCTTCATTTTGTTGAAGAGCCTATAGAAATCATGGATCGCGAAGTCAAACAATTGAGGCAAAGCCATGTCCCAATTGTCAAGGTTCGATGGAACTCTAGGCGGGGTCCTGAGTTTACGTGGGAACGTGAAGATCAATTCAGGAAGAAGATATCCACACCTCTTCACCAAGTACCGCACCATCATCAAGTGCCGTTGTGATAACCTTGAGGGAAAAGAGGCTCATTATCGGGAATACGATAACAACCTCTGTTTAGGTCATTGTACGACATTATGTAATGCACAATTTATTTTTAGGGTTTTACGCGTTTTCTCTTAAAACCGTAAACGTTAAGTTAAATCGCGTAAACGAAAAATATCATCATGTAAACGGGCATTAAACAATTAAATGTTTACATCAAGCAAGTGTTATATGATTATTTAGAGGATAATTATTAACATTGCACATTTTATTTTTATTGGTTACGTTAAGTGTTTACGTTTCGCGATAAAGTACGTTTAAGCCTTCCCGGAAGCACGTTAACTTATCTACGCTTCATCAAATACCAAAAATTTGTACTCAATACTTAAAGTTTATTTAAAACTTCAAGTATTTATCACTTTATACATATTCATTATGAAGGAATTCAAATCATAACTTACAATGTACAAGTTATACATTTTTCTAAGTCTATACTACATTATACTTTATATAATACAAGTATACATTATATAAATGATCAAACACATATCTAACTTATACATATACATATATTTCGTGTATAATGACTAGGAAAGCAAGATAGGACCAAGGAACCATCACTAATATCTTCCTAAAAGATCTAGCATGCAACTTGAACCATACACATTTTCCTTAACAGAAATAAAGCTTCTAGTTTTTCTTCAGCTCCTTATCCTTGCCACCTTTCATATGATCAACTAGGCACACAAATATCTTCTATTAGTAGTATATATACACATGCATGTACATAGAAGGCTCACACTTCCTTTCCTTAGCAAAATAAAAAGCAAACAATCTCTCTTCCTCCTCTCTTAAACCCACGGCATCAAACACAACTCTATACACAATCCATAGCCTTGATTTTCTTTTCACATATTATGTTTATTCATTTCATACCTAAGGATTCTAAGAAGATTAAAAGGTTGGTTAAGCTTTGAAAGGGTTTTAAGAAGATATTGCAAAGATTAGGGTTTTTGGTAAGAAATAGGTTTTTATCCTAATTTTTTCAAGCCAAGAGGTTTAATCACAAGGGTGTGATTGTTATTCTTATCTCTACTCATCCACACAAGGTTATATCAAAAGCTTAATCTATTCATATTTAAGATTTTATGTGTTCATATGCTTTACTTAGTTAAATCACCATCTAGGGTACTCTTGAAGTAAGTTAAAATGAATTTTTTACTTATTTTCCAATGTTTGTGAACGTATTTACATGTCATATGGATGATAATATTATGTTAAAAGAATGTATAAGTGTTTTAACATGATGCTTAAGAGTAAACATATATATGAACAAATTAGGGTTTCTAAAAGTTTTCTTATGTAAGTTAGATATGAAAGTTATTGCAGGACTTGTGGCTCTTGAAACTACGGACTCTCTTGACAAAACATGACCTAATGGACCTAATATATGTAAGACATAAGATATTAAGGGGTTCTAAGGGTTTGAACAAAGTGGTAAGCTAAAAAAGTCCTAAAAACAAGTTTTAAACACATTTTGGAAATAAATATCTTAGGGGCTGTTTAAGATTCGAAATTTACATATATGTTTTATGATTTTATAAAATACTACATGTCACAAGGATCGAGGGGTCATAAAGAACTCGAAAAACCGATTAATAACGAAGAAATACCATTTACAATTCTCTTACGATAGTTTAATACTTTTTATAAAACAATTTTTATAAAAGTTACTATTCACCACAGAAACTTATACTTTATAAACATCAATAAATCTGATAAAACTTTCAATTACGAGAACGTGTTCGAAAGAATCGCTAAAAACGGAGCTATAACGAATAAGATACGACAAAAGCACGTGTTTACATTAATTAAAAGTAATAAAAACAATTATATACTGTTATGAACACAAAAAACACTATTCATCACTAATCTCAAAAACCTAAGAATGTGATTTTTTAATGAATCACTCATCTAATACGGAAAGTGTGGCGTAAGAAACCCTAGAAACTGCTTAAAACGACCAAGTTATGTCATTTTACTAAGGCGTAATTAAAAAGCGTTTTTACTTTATAATTACGATTTCACTTAAACAAAAATGGTTGATATAGCTTATATAGATTATATATGGTATTAGTATCGAAGTGCTATAATTACTAGGGATTTCATAATGAGGCCTCTTCGGATGGCGTATTGACAAGTTGTTGGATTTACGATTTAAAGTGTCCTAACTCCTCGTACGTCATGCATGGCCTCTTAAATTTTGAGAGCCCAACGATAGTAACGATGATAACTATATAGGATGATATTCAGTTGTTGTAGACAACGTACTTGAATATGATTCGCCCTATATTTTAACTAGGTTGCATTCGAGCTTACGTGAAGCGTTTTTATCTTGGATATTTTGTTTATCAGTTTTACTCATCTCAAGGTGAGTTCATAGCCCATGTTTGTACAATTATTACTTTACAAGTTTTTTGGGGTGAGAAACATATGCATGTTTTACAAATTGGACGCAATTGTACATTTTTATCATGATTACGTTTTGGCCTAAGTGCGAAACCCCACTATGCCCATGAATCCATGAACGATTAAATTACGGAAGTGTTGAGCGCGTAAATGATTATATATAGATCAATTTGGGATTGACCTCTAGGCCCGTTCGGGTGACTAGCTATCACTGGAAACGAACTATATATGTCGGATACCAGATGTTACGGTTGAACATCATCTCGGGCAATGGTAGGCAATATTTATATATTGTATTCAACTTATGTCGAGCTTCGGTGTCATGACTTAGTAAACGTAATTTACATTTTGTGATTCTGCATCCCCTGTTTTTTTTTATTTTTTTGGGGGTTATCCATCACTGGAAAGTCTTGCCGGTCCTGCATATACATTACATAAACTATGAAATTCACCAACTTATGTTTGACCGTTTATAAAGCAAATGATTTTTAGGAGGTCATTAAGCACGAGGTGCGAAGGATACATTGGGGTTATATTAATGAAGTCAATGCATTAAAAAAGATTTATCGCGATTACATTATGTGTGTATCTGTTATGGTGGAAATCTTTTGTAATAAGAACAAGTAAACAAGTAAAGCCTTCGGGCTTTTGTAACACATACTTTATTAAAACCAATGTATCAGTTTTAAACGACTTTTTGGTCGTTCTTATATTTATTTTGTGTTATAATCTGAGAAGTAACACGCCCGGACCCTTATTCCGCCGACCCAATTTGGGGTGTTACATATACTATGCCTTTTACCAAAAGTGCTTCTATTATTACGAACCCATTCTGAATTAGACGACATATCTACATAATCACGACATTTTCTATGATGGGGACGATAACGAGGAACTTTCTCCAGATGAAGTTAAAAGAATTCAACAAATTCTTGAAAGGACTTCGTTTGATGTAATCACACCCAAATTTCCGATTATAGACTCTCTAAGTATGGGGGATGAGCATCTTAGCTCTATTCCCGGAAATTGAATCCGGACTAATTAATAAAAGTCTAGGATGAGAACCTGGGCCCAACCCAAGTGGAGACTAAGAATTTTACCAAGGATTATCCGATATGAAAGTGAGGTATATGTGCCCGTTTGTGAACAATTTAAACAACTTTCTCTAATTCTCTCTTTGATACTGACAACGATTTTTCCTCTAGTGATGACAAGTCATTTTTTGATGAGGACGTTCCGAAAGAAAATTTCAAAATTTTTTCGAACCCTCTTTCTGATGAAGAAATCATTTCTACTAAGATAGATCGTCCATCACTTTAATGCAGAGTCTGATCTTATAGAATCCTTTGCTTAATTGGACACTTTATTGTTTTCGTCTCCTAAGTTTTGATTCTCTTCTCGAGGAGTTCTCCGGTGAACTCGCTCATATTGATTTAATTCCACCAGGAATTAATGAAGTCGACTTTGATCCTGAGGAAGAAATTCGTCTTGTTAGAAATTGTTGTATGATAATTCATCTCCTCGACCTCCGGAAGAATTTAATTCTAAAAATTTGATGCTATAATCGAATCTTTCTCTCCATCTCCTATCCCCGTTGAGGATAGTGACTCTCTTATGGAGGAGATCGATTTATTTCTTACTCCGGATGACTCGATGCCACCGGGCATTTAAGAATGATGACTCTGAAGGGGATATCCTTTTCTTTGAAGAATTGCTTAGCAATAATTTTCCTTCACTTCTTGAAAATAAGTCATTTCATTTTGATGTTCCATCATCCCCTCGTCCTCCTGCAAAACCACCGGATGATGATGAAATTGAGCCCGATACGGGAATTTTGACTGTAAAAATGGTGGATGATATTTTTGAACATTATGTTCTTAAGCCTAGAATTTTAACCACCCAACCCACCCTTTCTCCTCATCCCTTATCTCATCGGGGATTTAAAGCTTTCCAAGTCATTTCTGAATTTTCTGAAAGCCCGATGATGATCTATGGAGAGGACATTCCTATCAAAAGAAGGCCCATAGTAAGAATAATAATCCGAGACTGATAAAAGTTTACTGCATCTTGCCGGCTCACAACCGATGTTGCAGCTTTCAAAATGGTCGAGGATTTCCGAAGCCGAAATAAGACAACTGGATCATGGTCGGCTCGTATACCGATGTGACAGTTCGTTTAAAGGGTGGAGATTATAAGTATAATTATATTAATGTAAAGTGTAATATATGTGATTTAATAAATATAGGGAAAATCTCTTTTTCTTAAATTTAAATTTGCTTTTGAACTAAGACTATTTCGTTTTAAGTTATGGTTTTTCTAAATGAATTGTTTATTTACCGGGAAGCCTAAGAGTTTTTGAAACCGAAGGTACGTGAGTGCCGATACTATTCTCTGTGGGGTGTCAAAAGCTTGGTCACCTAAGCCGGTCTCGGCTGGGATGTACCGAGAAGAAAGTCGCTACATGGAATGATCTCGCCTTCAAAATCAAAATTCTTGGGTGGAACGTAAAGCATAGAAATATTGAAATTTTCTTAAAAAGGTTGATCCATGGTTGAAATTTGAAATGAGCACACTCACATAATATATAATAATTGTCGGGAGTGAAAAGTTTACAAGTTACAAATATGAGTAGTGTTAGCATCTTAACTTGTATTTAACGGTGATTTCGTTTTTAAGCTTAGTTTGGGACAAGTAAAAAATCAGGGACGATGAATTTATCCTTTTTGGGCATTTTAGGATTGAAGTGCTTCTTATTCTATGACCCTAAAGGTTATGAAAATAACTAAAGTCCAGACATTCTAGTTAGAAAAAGAAAAAGGAAAAATATAAAAATAATAAAAGGGAAAAATACAAAAATATGTGTGGTAATTAGTGTAGATTTATAAAAATGGTCAAAACGGGGGCTTTTCTAACACTAAATTATTCTTTAATTTCCTTTGATAAAATCATAGATACTTTTTGAGGTAATTAGTCGAGGGGGATTAAGATTCTTGGTTTTCTAAAGTGTTTACTTATGGCATTGCGTGAGGACACGACAATAGTTTAGTATGGGAGATTTTGGTATGTGCTTAATTACACATACCTTTTACCTTTTAAAACGAGCATAAATGACCAAAAACAGACATAAAATGCCAAATATATGCTTGTTTTGCTATTTGTGTTGTGTAGGTACCGGATATTCACTAAAGGACAAAAGACACAACAAAAAAGACAAAACCGAGCACGAAATTGGAAAGAGCGGAAAAAGTCAAAGTCAACCAAAGTCAAAGTCAAAAGTCAACCGAAAAGTCAACCCAAGATGGAGTCTGTTTATAGCATAAGCAACTGTATAGTAGCATGCCAGGTCAAATTTGCTACACGTACCCTGCAAGGAAATGCTCTTACATGGTGGAACTCCCATGTTAAGCACCACACAACAAAAAACAAAAAACCCCCCAACCCAAAAAAAAAAAAAAAAAAATACTCCTGATGCTGGCCCCATTGCATGCCATGGAGGCACTAAAAATGGATACATGACAGACAAATACTGCCCAAGGGGCGAAATTAAGAAACTGGAGTTCGAAATGTAGAATTTGAAGGTAAAGGGTAATGATGTGGTAGCCTATAGCCAACGTTTCCAAGAACTGGCACTAATGTGCGATCGAATGTTTCCGGAAGAAATAGACCAAGTTGAGAAATATGTCGGTGGCTTGCCCGACACGATCCATGGCAGTGTGATGGCGACTAAGCCAAAAACTATGCAGGATGCCATTGAGTTCGCCACTGAATACTCATGACAAAAAAGATCAACACTTGGGTGAACGTAGGCTGCCAACAAAAAAAGTCTGATGACACTGCAGGAACCAACCAGAATCAGGCATCCAACAAGGAGACAAAAACACTGAAGAGGCTTATGCTCGCAAGGAAATGGTGACAGGAGACCATACGGAGGGCCTAAACCTCTGTGTTCCAAATGTAACTATCCCATCGAGGAGTCCTTGTGCTCCCATTTGCAGCAAGTGCAACAATTGGTCATTTAGGTCGTGGATTGTTGGAGTCCCCAAAATGTCAACACATGGGGATAATAAGAGGGCTTGGTTTTGAATGTGGCGCTCAGGGCATTTCAGAAGGATTGCCTAAAATTGAAGAACAACAACAATGGGGTAATCAGGCTGGAAATGCCAAGGCTCAGGCAAAGGTGTATGCCGTGGGCAATGCAGGGGCAAACCCGGACAACAATGTCGTCACGGGTATGTTTCTCCTAAACAACCGATATGCATCTATTTTATTTGATACCGGTGCCGATAGGAGTTTTGTATCTACTGCATTTAGCTCTCGAATTATTATCACTCCGACTGCATTAGATCATAATTATAATGTCGAACTAGCCGACGGGCGAATAGTTGGATTAAACACTATTATCCGGGGTTGTACATTAAACCTCTTAAATCATCCTTTCAACATAGACCTAATGCCCGTAGAACTAGGTAGTTTTGACGTGATAATTGGTGAATTTCTAGAACCCGACGGTAATTCTATACTATACTATAATTGTTTCTATCCTTATTAGTACGTATCTATATATTATATATATATATTTTATACGTGTTGATTCGGACGGATCAGGACCCGATTAAACATCATCTCGTGTACTAAGGCTCAAGAGTATTTAACGAAGGGATGTCACGTATTCTTAGCAAATATTATCGCAACCAAAGATGAAGACAAGTCAAAGGAGAAATGACTTGAAGATGTGCCAGTTGTTCAAGAATTTCCTGAAGTATTTCCTGAGGAATTGCCGGGTATACCACCCACTCGATAAGTGGAGTTTCGAATCGATTTGGTACCGGGTGCTACCCCTGTAGCATGGGCACCATATAGATTAGCATCGTCCGAAATGAAGGAACTAGCGGAGCAACTACAGGAACTTACGGACAAAGGCTTCATAAACCAAGTTTGTAAAGAAGAAAGATGGGTCTTTCCGGATGTGCATCGATTATAGGGAATTGAACAAACTGACAATGAAGAACCGCTACCTACTCCCAAGGATCGATGACCTATTCGACCAGCTGCAAGGGTCGAGTATTTATTCAAAGATCGATCTGAGGTCAATGTATCACCAGTTGAAAGTTCGAGAAGAAGACATTCCCAAGACTGCATTCAGGACTCGATACGGTCACTATGAATTCCAAGTAATGTCTTTTGGTTTGACTAATGCACCGGCCGTGTTCATTGTAACACCCCCAAATTGGGTCGCAGCGGAATATGGGTCCGGGGCGTGTTACTTCTCAGATCAATAACACAAGATACTACTCCAAATGTAAGAAGGAACATGAAGAAAACACCTTAGGCCATATATTGGTATTTGCTTAGAAGGAAGAATTGGTTGCCAAGTTCTCCAAAGTGTGAATATGGATCCTCCAGGGTACAATTCCTCGGTCACGTGATTGACTGTTGAGGTATTCACGTTGACCCTGCCAAGATTGAATCTATCAAAGATTGGGCGTCTCACTAAAACACCAAAAAGATTCGCCAATTTTTGGGCCTTGCCGGCTATTATAGAAGATTCATCGAAGGGTTTTCAAAGATCGCCAAGTCAATGACCAAACTAACCCAGAAAGGTGTCAAGTTTGATTGGGGCGATAAACAAGAAGCAGCTTTTCAACTGTTGAAGCAGAAGCTGTGCAGTGCACCAATCCTGGCCTTACATGAGGGAAAGCAAGATTTCATCGCATTTTTGTGATGCTTCAAGAAGGGTTTGGGCGTTGTGTTGATGCAAAGAGAAAAAGGTGATTTCTTATGCAGCACGCCAGGTAAAAATTCAAAAAAGAACTATTACGACTCAGATTTAGACTTGGGCAGTAGTGTTTGCTCTAAAGATTTGGAGGCACTATCTGTACGGAACCAAGTGCACGGTGTTCACTGATCACAAGAGTTTACAACACATTCTTGATCAGAAGGAATTAAATATGAGGCAACGTCGCTGGTTAGAGTTGCTGAGTGATTACGATTGTGAAATTCGTTAAACCAGGCGAGGGCAAATGTTGTTGCTTGATGCTCTGAGCAGGAAGGAACCCGAGAAACCATAAGGGTCGGGCCTTAGTGATGACTATTGGCTTGGATCTTCCTAACAAAATATTGAAAGCTCAGGACTGAAGCTCGAAAGCCAAGTGAACATCAAAGAAGGAGGAGTTAGAGGTATATTAGGTTGAGTATTCAAAGATCTGGGTGAAACTTAAAAGGAAAAGTTGGAACCCACGTGCAGGATGGAACTTTGTGCTTAAAATGGCAGGAGTTGGTTACCATGTTATGGCGACTTAAGGACTGTGATCATGCACGAGTCCCACAAGTCTAAATACTCTATTCATCCAGGTTTTGACAAGATGTACCAGGATATGAAGAAACTATACTGGTGGCCCAATATGAAAGCCAACATCGCCACATATGTTAGAATTGTTTTAACCTGTGCTAGGGTAAGGCAGAACATAAAAGGACCCATTCCGGGGTGTCTCTGATGTTCTGCCTTGACCTTAGCACAGGTCAAACATTTGCTAACATAGGTGGCGATGTTGGCTTTCATATTGGGCCACCAGTATAGTTTCTTCATATCCTGGTACATCTTGTCAGAACCCGGATGAATAGAGTATTTAGACTTGTGGGACTCGTGCATGATCACAGTCCTTAAGTCGCCATAACATGGTAACCAACTTCTGCCATTTAAGCACAGAGTTCCATCCGCACGTGGTTCCAACTTTTCCGTTCTAAGTTTCTCCGGATCTTTTGAATTCTCAACCAATATACCTCCAACATCCTCCTTCTTGATGTTCTCTGGCTTTCGTGCTTCAGTCTGAGCTTTCAAGATTTGTTTAGGAAGATCCAAGCCAATAGTCATCACTAAGGCCCGAACCCTTAGTGGTTCTCGTTCCTTCCTGCTCAGAGCATCAGCAACAACATTTGCCTTCCTGTGGTGTTTAACGAATTTCACAATCATAATTCACTCAGCAACTAACTAACCAGCGATGTTGCCTCATATTTAATTCCTTCTGATCAAGAATGTGTTGTAAACTCTTGTGATCAGTGAACACCGTACACTTGGTTCCGTACATATAGTGCCTCCAAATCTTTAGAGCAAACACTACTGCCCCAAGTTCTAAATCATGAGTCGTATAGTTCTTTTCATGTAATTTTTAACCTGGCGTGATGCATAGAATTCACGCTTTTATCTTTGCATCAACACAACGCCCAAAACCCTTCTTTGAAGCATCACAATATGGATTGAAATCTTTGCTTCCCTTAGGTAAGGCCAGATTGTTGCACTGCACAGCTTTTGTTCAACTGTTGAAAAGATGACTTCTTGTTTTTCGCCCCCAATCAAACTTGACTCCTTTCTAGGTTAGCTTGGTCATTGACTTGGCTATCTTTGAAAAACCCTTCGATGAATTTATATATAGCCGCAAGGCCAAAAAATGGCGAATCTTTGTTGGAGTTTTAGGACGGACGCCCAAATCTTTGTAGATTCAATCTTGGCTAGGTGGTCAACGGTGTAATACATCAAACAAGTCAATCACGTTGACGAGGAATTGTACCCTGAGATCCAGATTCACACTGGAGAACTTGGTCTTACAATTCTTCTTCTTAAGCAATTTCAAGATATGCCTAAGGTGTTCTTCGGTTCTTCTTATTTTGGAGTTAGATCAATATGTCATCGATGAAAGAAACAATTACATATTGTCCAGATACGTTTACAACACCCATGTTCATAAGGTCCATTAACATGGCCGCGTGCATTAGTCAAAACCAAAGACATGACTTGGGAATTCATCAGTGACCGTATCGATGTCACTGGAATGCAGTATTGGGAATTGTTTCTTCTCGAACTCTCAATGGTTGTAACCTTGGACCTCTAGATCGATCTTTGAATAATTACTCGACCCTTGCAGCTGGTCGATAGGTCATCGATTCCTTAGGATGTGGGGTAACGGTTCTTACTGTCAGTATGTTTATTTCCTTGTAATCGAATGCACATCTGAAAGACCCATCTTTCTTCTTTACAAACAGAACCGAGCTCCCAAGGTGGGCTGAGGAACTTGGTTTATGAAGCCTTTGTCGTACAGTTCCTGTTAGTTGCTCCGCTAGCTCCTCTGGATTTCGGAACAGGTGATAATCTATATGTTGACCGTGCTACAGGTGTAGCAACCAAGGTAACCCAAATCGTATTCGAAACTCCACTTATCGACGTGTGGTGGTATACCCGGCAAGTCCTTAGGAAAAACTTTAGGAAATTCTTGAAAACTACTGGCAAATTCTTCAAGTCGTTTCCCCTTTGACTTATCTTCGTCTTTGGTTGCGGTGATATTTGCTAAGAATACGTGACATCCCTTCGTTAAATACTAAATGAGCCTTAGTACACGAGATGATGTTAATCGGGTCCCCCCGTGTTTAGTGCTGCTTCCGTTCACTCGAACGATTTAAATTTCGTCCTCCAAAAGGAATTTGAATGTTCTTTTCGCACATACAATAAATGGCATGGTACTTTGCCAACCAATCCATACCAATTATCACGTCAAAACTACCTAGTTCTACGGGCATTAGGTCTATGTTGAAAGGATGATTTAAGAAGTTTAACGTACAACCCCGGATAATAGTGTTTAACCTAACAATTCGCCCGTCGGCTAGTTCGACATTATAATCATGATCTAATGCAGTTGGAGTGATAAACAATTTGTGAGCTATTGCTAGTAGTTGATACAAAAAAACTCTATCGGCACCGGTATCAAATAAAATAGATGCATATCGGTTGTTTAGGAGAAACGTACCCGTGACGACATTGTTGTTTGGTTTGCCCCTGCATTGCCCATGGCATACACCTTTGCCTGAGCCTTGGCATTTCCAACCGATTACCCTGGTTGTTGTTGTTCTTCAATTTTGGGCAATCCTTCTTGAAATGCCCTTGAGCACCACATTCAAAACAAGCCCTCTGATTAGCCCCATTGTTGACATTTGGGGGATTCTGTGCAGTTACAGAGATAAATGACCAAATCGGTTGCACTTGTGGCATTTGGAGCACAAGGACCATCATGGTGATAGTTACATTTGGAACACAGAGGTCTAGGCCCTCCGTATGGTCTCCTGTCACCATTTCCTGCGGCATAAGCTCTTCCAGTGTTTTGTCTCTTGTTTGGTTGCTGATTCTGGTTATTCCTGGCGGTGTCATCAGACTTTCTTTTGTTGTCAGCCTGACGTTCAGCCCAAGTGTTGATCTTCTTGTCCATGAGTTTAGTGGCGAACTCAATGGATCCTGGCTTGTTTTTGCTTAGTTGCCTTCACACTGGCCATGGATCGATGTCGGGCAAGCCACCAACATATTTCTCAACTTGGTCTATTTCTTTCAGAAACATCCGATCGCACATTAGTGCCAGTTCTTGGAAACGTTGGCTATAGGTTACCACATCGTTACCCTTCACCTTTAAATTCCACATTTCAAACTCCAACTTCTTAATTTCGCCCCTTGGGCAGTATTTGTCTGTCATCATCTTTTTCAGTGTCCTTCCATGAACATTGCATAGTGCGAGAGTTCAGGAGTTGTGGTCTTAACATGGATTTCCACATGTAAGGAGCATTTCCTTGCAGGGTACACGTAGCAAATTTGACCTGGCATGCTACT
This sequence comes from Tanacetum coccineum, assembly GCA_026074375.1. Taxonomy (NCBI): domain Eukaryota; kingdom Viridiplantae; phylum Streptophyta; class Magnoliopsida; order Asterales; family Asteraceae; genus Tanacetum; species Tanacetum coccineum. Next base: position 25,831 of record BQNB010082390.1, read on the forward strand.
GTACAGTTGCTTATGCTGTAAATAGACTCTATCTTTTGAACACTGAGTGAAGTCCAATGCAACTCCCTCAGTGTCCTTGAAGTTCTATGGGTTGGCATTCTTAGGAAGTACAGGGTAGGTGCATTCTGAGCAACTGCACAGGACATACAATACAAACCATCCACCCATCACCACATATCTTTCTTGGCACCCGTTCATGAAGTATGGCTATCATCGCCATTTTGGTTGCATCACGTGCTGCCAGTGCTAGCGTAACGCTTTTGTTTATCATTGCCGGAAAATTTGGGCATTGGTAACAGATTGTAGTGGTATCTGTGTCTGTGAATGGTGTTGGTGTTGCAACTGGGTTTAAACCTCGTGTTCTTCTCTTTGGTGCCATTTCTTTAAATACAAGAAAAAATAATACCCGTTAGTTTCATAAAATAATAACTATTGACATAAATATACTCATTAAATAAAATGAGATCACACACACAGTGAAATGTACAAATGTTATTGGCAAATGAACTATGGTATACAAATCGAATTCATTTATAATAAATTCGATTTCATAGATTACATAATCCGTTCCATTCATATATAACTTGGACAAACATAATGTTCGGTTCAGATACAAGATGATTACAATACTTAGGTTCAAGACAAAAGAACAACCTAAAGCCATACTAGTCGGGATATAACCCGGTAACACTTAGTATGCGTGTACAAGGTAAATCTGTAACACCCCAATAGGGTAGCAACGGAAATAAGGGTCCGGGGCACCCCCCAATCCCCCCTCAACCCGTTTGTTACTTCTCAGATCAATAACATAAGGATAATACCTACACAAAAGGACCTATACTGGGTAGCTAAACAAAAACAAATGATCTTTAAGCATGCTAGCTGGGTGATAACCCAAATACTTATCAGGCTGCATGCATAGCTACAACATAACAAATCTAGGAACATGCTACCAGCTCCCCCTGAGTGCATCAGGTTGTGCGAACCTTTGTGCGGGGTCCCAAGCTGCCTCTGGAAACTCGGGCATCTGAGTCTGTAGTCCTTAGCAACTCTAAATGCCTTAGTCAACTGGGACCCTGCCTTGGTAGTTACTGTAGCATCTCTAAAGCTCACAACCTGACTCTTACGGTCAGCTGCCCTTGCAAGTGTGAAATCACTGCCAGCTGACCATATCACTAAAGATCTTCGTAGGCCATAATCTCTGTACTTGTCATATAGGCTAACCCTCTATGGAGAGGTCCCCATGCCTCTCGGGAAAACCAGAGCCTCCTGATCTAGTAGTGTGAGTCTCATAGTGGTATTGACTATATCAAACAATTGTCTCACACTATGATATATCTGGGTCTGCCATCGTTGTCCTTGAGGTGTCCTCTATCACAGCATAGATATTCCTGCGTGTCCGGCTCAGTTGAGTGCAGTAAGCTCTGTCACCCTAGCATTGACCCCTGTCACAGGGACATTCAGTCATACCTCCTCAACAGCCTCTTGGGTGTACCCAAACATCTATAATCCATAGCCGAGACCTCCTCAGCATCGCCGTCGTCTGATCTCGCTATCCATAGTACCGACAATACTATAGTCTGCCCTAGACGACCTCCAACCGGTGTTCTATAGTGGCGACTGCAGCTAACTCTCTCTAATCTCGTAACTAGGACTAGGTCATACCCAAACCTTCTTCCGAATCGTGTAGTCGTAATTCGGCCTGTCTGTCCTGTTGTCAGAGTTAGTTACTGCAAAAGTGGGTATGAAAGTAGGTATGGTAATGGATGGAGCGTTGGATGGTTGTCTCGGCTCTCAGCCGGATCATAGCAGCCCGATAGCCCAACGGACAATAGGACTAGCAGGTGGTGATGCTGGAAATGGGGGAGATGGTATATGTGGTAAAGGAGATGATAGTGGAGTAAGTGGTGATGGTGGTGGGGTGGTTAAGGGCAAGAAAGAAGTCTCTCGAAAAAAAAAATACCTCTTCCCTAGGAGGAAGTGATATGGATGGCTCATCCCGGATAGATATCCTGGCGGTCATACGGTGTACAGGTGGGACAGAGTCGGCCGGAGCTGGGTGCTCCTCCTCCTCCTCCTCATCCTCGTCCTCATCCTCATCATCATCATCATCATCATCATCCCTTATCAGCAGGGTAATCTGCTGGATCCTCCTCGGGATCCTCATCGTCCTCCTCCGGCTCCTCCTCCAGATCAGACTCAGGAACATATCCTGGTGAATCTGCAGTGGGTGAGGCAGCAGCAAGTAGTGGTTGTTCCTCGGCCGGGGGGAGTATCTCATCCTCCTGTGGTATGTACTCAGGGTACATCGGCTCAGGAACAAAGTCCAGTGGGGGAGGTGACTGCGGCTCCTCGGGGCCAGGTATGTAGTCAGGCGATGGTGGAACCTCGGGGCCAGGTATGTAGTCAGGCGATGGTGGAACCTGATAAGCAGCCATTATGTAAGCATATGGGTCCTCTGGCATAATGGGTGGTCCATCGACTCCTGGTGAACCAATGTCTGACCCATCCTCAAATGGACTGGACACTGCCGTGTAGGTGACCGTGGAATCTTCCGAAAGGATTATATGTGAGGGAGGCTGGATCGGGTTGGAACGGTGTGTGAGGATCCGGTTTGTAAGGGGCATTAATGCCACCTCGGTGCATGATAGCTCTCTTCAATTCACTTGGTACCTTCTCATCTGATCATAAAATTTAATAAGCTCTTTTAGTCAAAAGAGAATCTTAGCACGAATGAAGGTCATAAAGTAAACAAAGTAAATACAATTTATTATGTTCTTTATGTTGGTATGGCATTTCGTTGCATAAAATAACTGTGTATTAAATCAGTGGCAACATATTCAATCTGTAACACCCCCAAATTGGGTCGCAGCGGAATAAGGGTCCGGGGCTTGTTACTTCTCAGATCAACAACACAAGATAATATAAGAACGACCAAAAAGTCGTTTAAAACTAATACATTGGATTTAATAAAGTATGTGTTACAAAAGCCCGAAGCTTTACTTGTTTACTTGTTATTATTACAAAGATTTCCAGCCCATAACAGATATACAAAATGTAATGCGACTAAATCTTTAATGCATGACTTCAAAATATAACCACCAATGTATCCTTCGCACGTCGTGCTTAATGACCTCCTGAAAAACATTGCATTTAAAAACGTCAACATAAAGTTGGTGAATTTCATAGGTTTATGTAAATGTATATGCAGGACCGCAAGACTTTCCCAGTGATAATGCAACAAATGCAAACATCACAAAATATAATTACGTTTTCCTAAGCTCATGACACTGAAGCTCGACATATATGAATACAATACATAAATATTGCCTACATTGCCTGTGATGATGTTCAACCCATAACATCCAACATCCGACATGATATACTGAAGAATTCTAGTAATCTTATGATCAAACCAATAACAAGAGTGATATGTGGGTTGTGATGTTAGAGATAGAATGGATGGAAAATAGATGAAGTGTATTATGATGAAATGTTACAAATGGAACAAC
>BQNB010082391.1:0-29341 GCA_026074375.1 Tanacetum coccineum
CATAGGTAGATCAATCACAGGGTACGGGTTAATGATACAAGGATGTGCGGTGAGGTGTGAAGCTATTTTGCAGCACATGGAGGCTTTGTTGACAACTGAAGCGGTGTATATGACACTTATGGAGGCTGAAAAGGAAGTTGTTCGACTAAAGGGACTCTTTGGAGAGTCACGAGCAGAACTAAAGTTAGTTGCGGTTTTTGCTACTGGTGCCTTGATAAAGGTGGTCCCTATTCGAGGTTCCAACACTGGTTAAAAGTGCTCAGTATCGGTATAGGTTAATATTAAGCCTAAGGTGGAAATTGTTGTATATTAGTCTTAATATTAACTTAATGTAGAGGGGCTTAGATGTTGGTTTAGCATGTTACTTAGTCGAATAGGATAAGGAATATTTGGTTGCTTTGCTTACAAGCCAAGCAACCGGGTTTACTAGTTTCCTTAGGATTCCACCGACTCCAAGTCCTACTTGGATCGGTTCTCCCCCGGGGAAGGCTCAAATTGTACCGTGCATTCTTTTCTAGTTTCTCAATAAACAAACGTTGAGAACATTTGTGTGTACCATTACATTCTGTCGATAAGTATTCATTGGTGTGTTACGTGTTCTTCACAAGTCGAATTCCGCATTCTAGTTTCCAGGTAGTTGGTTGGTATTCCAACAATTTTGATATGATACCTAAATTAAATTCAATTGGAGAATAGTTAAATTCTATTGGAAAAACCTTGGCGACGAGAAGTTCATTTACAACAAATTGTGAAAGTGCTTTGTGCTAACATTGGAAGTGCTTTTTGGCACTCTTGTGCTATTTTAGTGCTAACACAAATAATACTTGCATTGGAGATGCTTGTCTCAAGCCGCAAGCACGGAATGGTATTTTGCAATATGGGTATTCAGATTTCGGGTTATGCCTACAAGAACCAAAAATCAAAACCCAACCGAATTAAATATTTAGTTTTCTGTTTCGATATGGTTTTGGCAATATAGGCGAAAAATCGAATTCATATAGATATATATTATATATATATATATTTATATAGATAAAAAGGCAATTAAATTTTATCCTAGTATAGAAAATATTTCTTATGCTTGGAATAATTTTTTTTTCTAAAAATCTATATAACTAAATTTTAAAAAAATATAAATGATGTAATTCGGGTTATATGGGTCAAATGAAAAGCGAACAAAATTCAAATTCGATTTTCGATTCAGTTTTCGATTTTACTTAAAAAATCTAATTGAATTATGCGAACCGAATAAACTGAACAACCCGATAATCGAACCAATGATATTAGATATCACTTGATAGTCACAAGCCCATTTTACTTTTTTTAATTTAATATTATATTCCGTTTGCCAAAAGTAAAAAAGATAAAAATTAAGAAAGCAGTTGTATTATCTGAGGTGTTGGACCAACATTTCATTATTTTGATATTTATTTGCCAGCCATTTTGTTTGTATAATTCATAAATTTGTGGGTCACAAATCCATTTAAACAGAAATAGTGAAGTGCTTTGTGCTAACATTGAAGTGCTTTTTGGACACTCTTGTTGCTAATTTTAGTGCTAACACAAATAATCCTTGCACTGGAGATTGCTTGTCTCAAGCCGCAAGCACGGAATGGGATTTGCAAATCTGGTATTCAACTTTCGGGTTTAATGTCCTACCTAAGAACAAACATCAAAACCAACAGAATTATACTATTTAGTTTTTCTGTTTTTTCGATATGGTTTTGGCAATATAGGCGAAAAATCGAATTCATATAGATATATATTATATATATATTTATATAGATAAAAAGGCAATTAAATTTTATCCTAGTATAGAAAATATTTCTTATGCTTGGAATAATTTTTTTTTCTAAAAATCTATATAACTAAATTTAAAAAAAATATAAATGATGTAATTCGGGTTATATGGGTCAAATGAAAAGCGAACAAAATTCAAATTCGATTTTCGATTCAGTTTTCGATTTTACTTAAAAAATCTAATTGAATTATGCGAACCGAATAAACTGAACAACCCGATAATCGAACCAATGATATTAGATATCACTTGATAGTCACAAGCCCATTTTACTTTTTTTAATTTAATATTATATTCCGTTTGCCAAAAGTAAAAAAGATAAAAATTAAGAAAGCAGTTGTATTATCTGAGGTGTTGGACCAACATTTCATTATTTTGATATTTATTTGCCAGCCATTTTGTTTGTATAATTCATAAATTTGTGGGTCACAAATCACATTAGAGAAATTGATCATGAAGTCATTTTGTTTTACTTTGGAGTTATCAATTAGCAGTCGTTCGTAAAGTTATGATTTATGTTAATTTAGTTTTTCCTTCTGTAGTACCATAAATAAATGGATAAATATGAAAAAGAAAAAATAAATTAAAATTAGAAAAAAACAAAATACAAAGATTTCATTGTTCCACAACCACTGGCCTAAACTGGAGGCCTTCTTCTCATCATTCCATTTAGCTACTCTGATCTCCGATTAAATCCAATTTATTAATCTTCAGTGTGTAAGAGTTTCCAAGTGATGTTTTAACAGTGGTTTAGTCAACCTGACCTCCAACCAACCATCATCCCTTTTTTCCACCCAACTCCTTTCCCAGTCCATGTAATTATGATTTGATGATCCACTTTCCTCCTTTCGCGTTTTTAGTGTTATTCGTATAGTAATCACATTACCGTCCATTTTGTAATCGGATAAGAAATTAACTTCAAAAACAGTTAAATCATTCGACAGAACGTCGCCGTCTTCTAACTTGAACACAAGATAGCATGCATAGTTATAGTCACGTGAAAACATGAATGACTCAAGTCTACATCTGAATATAAAAACATTATTAGTTTCAAGTTTTTCCACCTCTTTGAACCTGTTGACATATATAGATTAATTAGCTGAAATTCTTGGAGTAATAATGAAATTGTCTTAACTTTATATATGATACGAACCTTGATTCAGGTAGAGATATTGTTTGTATCGCGTGACGCTGGTCCTCGCGTAAGACATCTGTAGCGGGTAGTATTGAACAAATTCCGGGGGTCGATTTGCACGTTGAAAACCACTGTTAACCAGATAATAAAATCAAAATAAAAACTAGAAATGCAATATATATATATCTTGATAATCATTCCGAATTAACTAGATGAAGAAGATGTAAAGAATTACCAGTTGACCATTGTTAGCAAGGAAACCATGACGAAAGAGGAAGTAGAGCTCCTTTTTGGTGGTGTAGTTCAAAGGAATGTCTGACATTTCTAAAAGATGTGGATAGTCATGTGGCAATCTCTTCTCCCAATTTTCATCTATATCCTCTTCATTCTCTTCCAACACATGTTCCAGTGCTACCTATAAAACATACTAGTTTAAATGTTGATGTATGTACTCCACTTGCATTAATAAATTAAATCTGGTATAAATCTTACATGGACATTTAGCGCTTCTTCAAGCTCTTTGGCGACAATATCCATGGAAGGTCGTTGTTCTCGGTCATCGTGCAAACATCTGTATGCAATTTCTGAGAATTTGGTCATGGAGTTTGAGCCCATATGTTCCCTTAAACTAGGATCAATAATCTGGACCAAGTTGCTATTGTTATAGTATTCTTTGACTGATTTTCCAGAGAGAATGAAGCCATTATCACGTTCAATGATGCACAACCTTCCACACAAAACTTCAAATAGCACAATGCCAAAAGAATAGACGTCAGATTTTTTGGTTACCACTCCTGAAGTGTAGTATTCTGGTTCACAATACCCCTGTGTCCCACATCCATTTGAAACAATGAGACTCATACCAAAACCAGTTGCACTTAACTTGGACAATCCAAGGTCAGATATTTTAGCAACCCAGTTCTCATCTATCAAAATATTTGAACTTTTTATATCCCGGTGGATAATCGTTCGATGCCCTCCAATATGGTTATGGAGGTGATTTAAACCACGAGCTGCATCAGCACAAATTTTGAGTCTTTGTAACCACGTGAGAGTAGTACAACTCTCATCACGATTACGCCGTATGTATCGGTCCAAACTTCCACGAGCTGCATATTCGTAGACAATAATCTTCTCCTCCCTCTCGTCACAATAACCGAGAAGAGAGATGAGGTTTGGATGTTCTTGACCAGAGAGCAACTGAATCTCTGTCAAGAACTCCTTTAAGCCTTGTCCGAACTGTTCGTTCAACCTCTTTACAGCAACCATGGTATCTTTTCCATCGATTGAGAGTACTCCTTTGTACACCAAACCATATCCACCTCTTCCGATACAAGTTCTGAATTTTTCGGTGGCTACGTCTATCTTCTCAAATGGTATTTTGAGACCTTCCCAATTTTTCATTATTGACATTATATCTGAATGTAAAGAGAGAAATGGGAGTTTAGTCTTTTTTGGTTTCAGAATATTACTACTATTACTTTTTTTACTATATAATACATTAACCAACTAAGACGACCCTGCGTTAAAAAAACATTAGCCAGTAAAAAAAAACATTATTAATTGCAAACAAGGGCACCTCTATAGTTGACTTTTTCAAACCTCATACTAGTGGTAGATCATGCAAAAATTAGTTTACTATGACGGAAAGTTTCGAGATATGCCACAAAAAGCAAATAAGCCGGAAGTCGACTATATAAGCCAAACAAACACCCCTAGGAACAAACAAAAACTAAAAAAGCAGAGTAAATAACCACCGAAAGAAGCATTTTTACCTGGTAAAAAAAGCAAAAGTTTTATAACGTAGGTTATAAAGCCACACAAAAAGTGATAGCAGCAGCAGCAGCAGCGTTGACGAGGATGGGTTGGAAGGAGGTTTTTTCAGTGACAGAAACAAGTAGGTTATTTAAATGTTTTTTTTATGTTTGAGAAGTATAATATGAGCTGCAATGATATCTAAATGTTTTAAATGGTAGGGTTGAATGCAGGGGCGGTACCAGAAAATTCTATAAGCGGGGGCAAAATTAATGAATGCATATACATAAGGTCGGGTCTTCGACTGATTTTTTTTTGTTCTGGTTAAACCGTAAATTTGAACCAAGAGGGTTTTAGTTTAAACTAAATTTGATCTTAGTGTGATATCCATTTCCATGCAAATACCAAATACGATTTTTTAAATTCATAAGCAAGTAAGCATAGTAATATCACTCACAAATTTAAAAGACCTTTTCGATGTTTCCATGTTTCTTTAGTACAAGTTCACTAAAACACTTTGTATATGTGGTTATTATGCAGTAAAATAAACTTAAAAAATCACCATTAAGTAGAACAAAAGAATGAGCAAAAACAAAAGTACTTAATAACACAAAAAATGCAGCACGCAATAATCGAACAGAGATCAATGAGAAAGGTAAAAGACTACATAACCACTAGGAAAACATTCGACATTTTATTTTAAAACTACGAACTCTTTTATTTTTATTACATACTTAAATGCAAATATTAATGTCATCTTCACAAAATTACACTACTCGGAAAAAAGTTTGTGGGGGCAACTGCCCACACTGCCCCCCATGTAGGACCGCCACTGGTTGAATGAATGGACAGGTAACACCTTTTTGTTAGTGGGAAATAATAAAATCCAGCACCTTCTTTTGGGAAAGTGGTTTTTTTTTCGAGAAATGCTACAACCACATAATACTCACAAAAGAATTTTCACAAAATGAGTTGTCACAAGATGATTTGTTATGAAATAAAGAGTTAGTGGAATAACAAAGTAATAATTGGTCCATGTGTCTTGCCACATCATTATGTGGATGTTTCTTTGTAAATATTATGTGGTTCTAGCAAACCTCTTTTTTTTCTTAGTGGGAAACACCTTTTCCTTAGTGGAAAAACCTCGTTTTTTCATTGTATCGGTTTTATAGCCGGTTTATCGAATCATCGATTAACGTGTTTAATCGGTTGAATTTTCGGGTCAAACCGTTCTCTCTCTCTCTCTCTCTCTCTCTATATATATATATATATATATATATATATATATATATATATATATATATATATATATATATAGGGTGAGGTTCTTTTCAGAACCAAATAAATGTACAGAACTGCGAGAACCACCAAAGTACACAAAATAATACATGATGTCCTTCATATTAATGCATAATGGCATTTGTGTAAATAAAGAAACCACTTTTTAGGCAAAAAATAATAAAATAGGGGCAAATTAGGTAGATAACATTATAGAGTTAGTATAACTGCATTTCATTTTTCATTTTTAGCAAAAATATTGGGATTAAATTTGTTCCTATGAAACGATAACAACAACTCCACAAAATCAGCTAGTCACGTCTCAATACACCGCTATTTACTCTATAAATCATAGTTATATTGATCAAAAACCTTTTATAAATCCGATTGAAAAAACCCCCAAATTGTTAGGGTTCTACTGTAGCAAATACTTTCAATTGCAGAAAAAAGATGGCAGGTATGATCTTATTTGAATGATTATTTCTTGTAGAAACAAGTAATTAGGAGTTATAATTGGTTTAAATTTAACATTTTGCATGTGTATTGAAGTATTGATTATGAAAATTAAGGTTGTGTATTTTGGAGACAGTTTTGTGTAGTTGATTACAGGTTTTATGAACTACTTTGTTTGGTTTTTTTGTAGGATATTTAAATTAGTGATTGTATAGTTTGTGAAATACATATGTGTTTCAGACATAGAGTTGTGTAGGATGTTTATATTAGTGACTGTGTTTGCTAAATATGAAATACATATGTGTTTGTGGTTTGATACTGTTTGTACATACATTGTAAATACTATGAATTGACACTATACATTCTAAATACTGTTTGTGGTTTGATACTGTTAGTGGGTTGATAGTATTATAGGTAATATAGATAAAAACAAATAGCAAAATAAAAACAAATTGGCATGAGGCTTAAGGCGGATGAATGTAGGATTTATACACAATGCATTTATAGGTACTATAGATATAAGAAGAATGCACAAATATTAGTAATTGTATAGTTTGGAAACACATTTGTGTTTTAGAGTTATGATTTTGCACAAATGTGTTTAGGTCAATGACTATTATTTTGTATTAAGTCTTTCTGATTTCTTTGATTTTGCACAAATGTGTATTAAGTTTTGTGTTTGAAATACAAAATTTGGTGGCGAGTTTCACACGAGTACCCTTCCAAAAACACATATGCACTCTTCCAAGAACATATGTGTACTCTTCCACGAACATACGTGCACGCTTCACTTTCTCATCAACTTTATTAGAACATACGAGTACCCTTCCAAAAACATATATGCACTCTTCCAAGAACATATGTGTACTCTTTCACGAACATACGTGTACGCTGTGCACGCTCTCGTCAAATTTATTATAACATATGTGCACGCCTTCTAAAAACAGGTATATCTGCAATGACCACATAAACTTCATGACTAAAGAACAAAAAACACAAAACGTGTCTCGAAACAAAAAATTAAATCTCAATCAGTTCATGACTAATCTAAAATAAAGTAATATAAACTAAGTGTCTTTTCACAAAAAACACACGTCCACGCTCTCATCAAATTCACTAAAACATATGTGCACGTTTTTATGTATTCTTTAAATGTATAATCACTTTGGTTGGTCTGGTGAATATTTCCAAGGATGGCTAGGTGGGGCATATCAACTACGATTACATATTTTACATACTGATTAATAAATGTCTTGACTTTTAATAAATTTTGACTGTTGACGTTATTAATGACTAATAAATGTCTTGACTTTTAATGACCTACGATTAGTCAATCACATTTTTTATGCAATACAAATTAATGACTAATAAATGTCTTGACTTTTAATGAATGTTGACCATTGACTTTATTTATACACGGCTAATATTTTTTACTTTTTTTCTATTTTTTAAATAAAAAACGTTTTTAAATCACTTATTTTTTGGAATTAAAAAAAATATTTCTTTTTTACACTTTTTTAATTAAAAACGTTTTTTATTAATTCCTAAAATTTAGGAATTAAAAAATAACACTTTTTTTCTTCTTTTTTCGAATGTGATACAACCTCTAAACGCAATGCCTGTTAGTTTCTGTCCACCGTCAACCGGCAAAAATGATGCAGGTAAAGAAAAAAGGAAAAGGTCAACCCAGGTTACTTCGCATATGAAATCACCGTTCATGTCAAGAGTAGTGATGATTGATGGCGTGTTGAATGCATGTGTATTTGTGTAACATAATTTGTTTTCAAAGGCTGCAAACTGTGGTGTATTTGTTATGCGTCATATGGAAACCTACATGGGAAATACAAATGAGAAGTTTGAGTGTGGGCCGGACAGATTAACAAATTGGGGATGAAGTATGCCGCCAAAATCCTACTATCTGAATGCAACACACAGATTGAAAAAGTCCGTGATAAACTGAATGGGATGTAAGGAAATTTAGACAATAAACATTTAATATTAGTTATATCTTTTGCGTTTTTATGGTTTATGCAAGAATTTTTGAATAATTGTAGTCTGATGTTTTGGGTTAGCCTTAGTTGGTGAATGTTATGGCTAAAACATTTGGGATGTTGTGTTGTTATCGGTTGATTTATGGTTACAACGGTGGGTTTTTCATTCGGCTGTTATTATCTATAATTACTGGTACATTTGTTTTGATTTTATTTATTTAGTATTAAGTTGCGTAATTTTGTCATGATGGTGAAACATATTAATGAAGTAAGTATGTGTGTGCATATGTATTATACCAAAATGTGGGTCGGGTATAGTATATGTTAATGTGTGCATAGGAATTCTAAAATTGTGTGCATAGGTATTGTAATAAAATTGTTGGTTATGTTTTGCTTTACCGGTTGCTTTTCAAGATATCCGTGGGTAAAACGTGTAAGACATGGTATCAAAAAACTACTTAAAAAAGAACAAAGTAATAGTGTTGTATGTGCATATGTATTGTGTAGGGTAAGACGAGGGTAACAATTCGTTTGCACAAGTATTGTATCACAAATTGTTGGTCTATTCATAGTTATTGAACGAAATTGTGCATAGGTATTGTACAAAACTGAGACTAATGTATATTGTACATTAGTGTAGCGTATGCATATGTATTGTACCACATTGTGGGTCCATTAAGAGATGTAAAACTGAGACTAATGTATATTATACATTAGTTTATCGGAATTGTGCATAGGTATTGTACAAAAGTGAGAATAAGGTATATTTTGCATTAGTGTACAAAATTATACATTAGTGTAGCGTATGCATATGTATTGTACCACATTTTGGGTCCATTAAGAGATGTGTATAGGTATTGTACAAAATTGTTTAATGGTATATTCATAGTTATTGTACGAAATTGTGCATAGGTATTGTACAAAACTGATACTAATGTATATTATACATTAATGTGGCGTATGCATATGTATTGTACCACATTGTGGGTCCATTCAGAGATGTGTATTGTATGGTAGTTGTATTGTACACGATCTTATTGTACAAAACTGATACTAATGTATATTATACATTAATGTGGCGTATGCATATGTATTTTACCACATTGTGGGTCCATTCAGAGATGTGTATTGTATGGTAGTTGTATTGTACACGATCTTATTGATGAATGTCAATTAGTTAATCAATCAAACGTGTGCATATGTATTTTAATATAATAAGTTAAGGTAAACTTACACATACACAAACAATCACCAAATATACATGAACAATCATTATATTTGCGAAAACAAGTATGTAACAGTAAGAAAATAACAAAGGAAACAAAAAATCAAACGTTCTAACATTAAAGCAAAATGTTCAATGACATGTAAATAGAAAAAACATTAACCAGAAAATAGAAACCTAAAAATAATCCATGCATATGAAAAAAATAGACATAAATACAGTTTAAAATGTCTAAAGTACGTAAAAGCAACTACTCGGTATCTGATGTTGCATGATCAGATGTTTCATTCTCATTACCTTCTTCCTCATCTTCAGATTCTTCAATCACTTTTTCTTTACCCTTGGATTTATTCCTCCCGCATGTCCGCATGTTGTGTCCAAACCCATCACAAAGGCTACATGCACGACCTTTTTGGTTGGTTTTAGCTTTGTTTTTTGCTTTCTCACCTGGACCAATCATTCGTGCTCCTCCAGTTCCACAACCCTTATTCCTAATGCCTTTGGGAACTTTAACAACAACTTCATTGGGTGTAGTAACGCCTAACAATTTCTGGAACACATCTTCGTTGTTCGGCTTGTGTGTTTCTAAAGGAAGGTCAGCATCTAAATTCTTCTTCAAGTCATTAACCTTTGCGAGAAATTCTGTTAACTTTTCTGTGTCATTCCTTAAACGATTAACACAATACTCTATTGTGCTATGAATATCAGAAGCAAGTTGATTAGTTTCTTCAATACAAGGTCCATATCTGTGCCTTTTTTCTAGCAAATGACCTGGGAGAACATCTTTTCTCCATCTTTTACTAATGTATCATTCTGGAATCATGTCTATAGAATTTACATGGAGAACACAAAATACATGGCGACACATGTATCCATGACGTCCAAAGTGATTACATGAACACGTAATGCTTCCGTCCATATCACTAATAACAACCTGTAAAATGTATGTACACAGTATAATTAAATATACTAAAAAGTTTAATATGAATAAATATCAAATAAAATAGAATAAAACATGAAAAACTTTCGATTATAAAAAAACCTTAACGTTCAAGACAGTTTCATTGCTTTTGTTAGTTTGTCGTATAACACAAACTTTAGACCCATCTTGTGAGTTAGCACTGATCTGAGAGCAATAATGAAGACCTTTAAATATTTCTTTTTGAACCTATAAAAGATGAAAAAGATCAAATGTTATGTAAATGAGTAATATATATCGTATGTTATGGTGTCCACATGTATTGTATATAAATATTTATGTTTCTGTACCTCTCTAAAAATTGAACGTGAGTACACCTGACAAGCATGTCGTTCAATTGGTAAAGCAGTGAACATCACAGGTGTTGAGTCAAATGCACGGTTGTCTGCGATACGTTGAGTATATCTTTGTTTCTCCATCGCAGCCTCAAAACATAGCATAAATTGAACCAGCATGTTACCGTGATGAGAATGTATACGGAAAAAAGCATTTGAACTTTCGGAACGAGATGTGGTCTTCATTAGACAGCACATTGGCAAATCCTTGAAATACGCAGGAATCCATCTATCCCTAATTTCAAACATTTCTGACAACCAATTGTTGTCAGCTAGATTAAACATGGCAATTAAACTATGCCATCGCTGCTCAAATTCTTCGGGTCCGATATGCACATTCCAAATGAGTTTGTGGAAATATTTCTTAAATTCTAAATCGTTCTCAACGTCACCACATACCTGTACATGCACATATGTAGTTACAAAGCAATACATGTATAAGTTACGTATATGATAAGAACTGTTATACAAATAAACATGTGTGGATGATAATTATACCTTTCCAGGAAGTTTTTGGGTTATGTGCCACATGCATAACCTGTGATGTGATTGAGGGAAAACATATTCAATCGCCTTTCGCAATGCGGCATCTTGATCCGTGACAGCCAAAAGTGGCTCTTTTCCATGCGCTCTTTTAAAAGCAGTTAATATCCAAGACACAACTCATTTGTTACAAGAAAATAGCTACGCAATAATTTTGACAATGAGCACTTAGTGCTAAATCAAAACATGCTAAGGCGTAATATTTGAACTGCAATTTGACAATTCCATATGTCTTAGTACACAAGCATGTGGCGATCTAGGTACTGAGCTGAAAACCTAGTGAGAGTCTTTTGGTTCTCAGTTTAGGGAAGTCTCACTTTGAGAACTCGGAGTATTATGTGATTTACTGCTTTCGATATAGAGTGTGTCTTCACCTCATCCCCTCTTTCTGTCTGTTTTTGTGCTTATATGTTATTATTCCTGTGAACTTGATACTATATGCAAAAAGATTTCTTGAATTTTAAAAACTGTATATACTTCAAGATGAAAACTTGTTTTATTTAAACTAAGGATTCTTGCGAGTTTAAGTGTCATTCGGGTGTGGTTTACTATTATTTTTGCCCGCTTAGAAACGGGACTTCACCTTGGACGAAATTACTCGAATCTTGTTTAAATTTTCTGTTAAATTTACACAATTATCTTAACTCTAGTGACAAGCTATGTGTTATTTGTAAAACGTGTTTTTGGATAAATAAATACGGACATTAAACTATGAAACTTTCTTGAAAATTTAAAGTATTTATGCTCTTATCAATGATGAATCACTACTGACCATGGCTTTAGTGGAGATCTAGGGTTTAATTGACCTTTAATCTTTTCCCGCGCCTTACATACTTCGGCATATGGGAAGGGAAATTTTGGAAGAACTTGTGTCTTCGAACAAATGCAAGAGTACAATATAGGGTTTGGTTAATTTTTAATATTTTTCCGCGATATTAGCACACTTCAGAAAAACTAGTTAGCAAATGGTTTTTCTTATACTTGTGTTTACAATAGTTGTTTTGCATGCTTTCTTTGTACACGTTTTGATTTGACCATGTTTTTATAAAACACTATGTGTTTACCCCCATGTTATTTTTAAGGTCTATGCCAGCCAATTTAAGAACAATTGCACTTGATTTTTTCTCTCTGGTCAGACCTAAGGTTAATTCCAACCCAAGGCAAAAAAAATTCTCTCTAGTCAAACCTAAGGTTAATTTTTGCATTACTTGGTTGACTTAAATCGAGTATGCTTGGTCAGACTCTGACGCGAGAGGTATAAGATGAGACAAAACATAGTACAGACATTACTATATGTGTTACTAATTCCATGTGTCTCATAAATCTAAGAGTTGCACTTTCAATGGCAATTAACGGCTCGCCGTCTTTCCTCTGCACCTACTTGTTTACATGTTGTCAGATACTTCCGGTAATAAGTGGTGAGGTCGTAGTTGGGATCTTAGTTTATTAGTTATTAATTAGACTAGTTAATTCTTTAAGGATTTAATTAATCGAATATACTAAAATTCAATTTTCTATGTTCTGATTATTGTGTTATTTGCAAAATAATTAGTAAAAAACGAAAGTTTTTTTTCTTAAAAAGACAATTAGTCTCTTTTTAATAGTAAGAAAAGAGTGTGAGACTTATCCTTATCTACTCTCATTGGTTGAAAAAAATAAGATAAGGTTATAATTGAATTTTTTTCTCAATTATATTTAAACTCACTTTCAATCTTTCATTACCCTTTTCTGGTTCTGGAATCTATGAAAGATAAATTAATTTGTGTAACTAGAGTACATTTTGTCTGTAGGTACCAAAATAATGACATCTTGCACTTGTCACGATGTATGAGTTTAAACCGCAACGAGTAAAGAAAATTGCTAGCAGGTTTTTTAAGTATTTTTTTCTTGGACTCGATTCATTCCTTACAGTGCTAAACACCCTTGTAGCTAGGCAAACTGATTAAGGAGGAATTGCATGCTAAGTGTTCAAGTTAATGAAAGCGTTGATGGCTAGTCCCTCATCTACATAAGTAGAACTTCATATACTATGTTCAATACCTAAGTAAATTGCTACTTGTAGGCATTCTAAGAGAGTAGGGAAGTAAATAAATCGCTATTTGCTTTCAGCTGGTGATGTAACACTTACAATGTTGACAAATCCAGTGGGAGTCTTGCGTTTTACTACTGAAAAGACATTCATGTAATGTTGTCAAATTCAGTGGGAGCTACAAGATTTATTCCTTGTTAGTTGCTCATATTATTTCTAGCTTGCTTTGAAATAATTCATTACTTTCCAAATATGAATGACCATTGCTTAAAGGAAGATTGCATTTTATTTTATTAGATAACACGTTGCCTTTCTGATGTTGCTTTCCTAACCGTTATCTATAGAATAATAATCCACAATTCTTTATTAAACGTTATGGTTCGAAATCTACTTGTAATATCTATGACACTATCATATTGTTTATACAATCGAGCGCTTGTCGTACTGTTTGTCTACTTTAGATCCTGTTGTCCCGTGCACAAGTGGGAGAAATCTTAAGTGTGTACAAGGAACAACATACAACAATATGATTATTGGTTTCTCTTGACCGCAAGGTAAGAAAGCTAATAATTCTACTAGGACTTAAACACACAAGATGTTTGTTGCCCTATTACATTTAAATGTCAAGATATAATGTAAAGCTACTTCTACATTTTGAATACATGATTTAGTTAATATAATTATGGTTAATTATGAAATCATAATTATGAAGTATGAAATTAACTTGAAATTACTATTGAACTTAAGAGTTTGCGTTCATAATTACTTTAGTTACTATAATTATGTTTTTTGGTTAAGACATAAATATAAAGTCCTTGAATTTATCAATGACTCATAACATAAAGTAAGTAGTAAAATTGTTATGTCTTCTTGTTAAGACATAAACATGATGTCCTTGAATTATTCAAAGACTTATAACGTATACTTGACATGTTCTGTTTTCTTGTAAACACATGGACAAAGAGGTTTTGAACTATTCAAAGAAATATACGTTATAGCATGCACTTGGTTTTAAAATACTTTGTAATCAATTTGGCTCGACCCAATTGGTAAGTATTTGATCTAAAGAGAATTAAGTTATATAAGGAATTCTGATGTAGTCTCACAATTCTAGTACTCATAGAATACCACATTATTATGGTATGTCTAATGTGTTGAAATAAATTGTATTCATATTGTTTGATTCATGATAACTTTAATTGCTCTACCTCCAAAATCCTATCAAGCGTAGATTAGTAAGTTGCGTGTCTGTCATGGATTTACTTCTATATAGTTTCAACTAGAAGGTATTCAGTACATTATTATTTTTGGATTGGGATGAATCCTATATATAGTCTTGATTTATTGTTTAAAAATTTGTTAATATCTTACTGAAGCATATTATTAACAGTTGGAGATGAGAACTGTTAATATGTTGTTTTGTGTTCTCTTAATAAGAATATTAGTGTTGGCTTAAATACTTAAGTATTTAGTGGAGCATCTACAAATCTTAAAGATATTCAAGAACAAAATACATAATTTACTTGCTGATGTCATACTAAGGTCAAACATGTAAATGTCGAACCAAAGTATAATGTCACCCTCATTCATAATGTAACATCTCACATTTTTAGGTCATTTTACGACTCAACACTTTCCATTATTTATTTTTTTGGTTTTACGCGTTTACTTTTAATTTTTATTGTTTAGTTAAATCGCGTAAACTAAAAATCGACATTCAACGTAAACGGGCATCAAACAAGTAAAAGTTTACGTCAAGCAAGTGTTATATAATTATTACAAGTATAATTTATAACTTTTTATATTTTATTTTTATTGGTTACGTAAAATGTTTACGTTTCACAATAAAATACATTTAAGCGTACACGGGACTAGTACTATACCTATCTTTTACTTAACATCAATTACCCACTTTTATAACCCAAATCCAAAAAAATTACTTTTTTTTCTACACTTTATCAAGCATGAGGGCCGGATCCAACATGATAAAACACAAACCAAACTCAAACTTTACTTCCTTTTAATTAACTAACTCAACCAAGGACACATTTATGCAAGTATCTAGAAATTGGCTTGTCAAATTCCTTTCCCCCTCCTCACATATTGGCCTTCTTCTCCTATTTTTCTTTTTACTCCTAGGGAGGGTGGAGTGCGCTCTTACAACGTGTACCTTTCCCACCCTTCCTAAACCATATCCTTAAGGTTGTTTTATGGATTACCACTTCCTATATAAAGCAAGTCCTAAGATAACATTCACACACTCTTTCATAAATGACAAGCAAACTCACAAAACTCTCTCTTCACTCACTATAACCTACAACTTAATATTAATGATTAGGGTTTCCTATACATTTTTATTCTACAAAGATACAAGTGTTCAAGCATTATTAGTAGGCATATCTAAGGTGTTTGGAAGTGTATTGGAAGCTTGGTTGGGTATTAACTAGGGTTTATATCAAGAAGGAAAGTTAAGGTTTCTAATTAGGGTTTTGATCTTGGGTTTGATTTCTAGGGTTTGAGCTTAAGCATAAGCTTGTGTTCTTGAACATCCTACACTTCTCTAAGGTTTATTTAAATCTAAATCATTTCCATTATTCATTTAAATGTTTACATACTTGTTATATATGTCAATCACCACCTAGGGTTATTTTATGGATTTACAAAATATAAATGGGTATATTATGGTTCGAACTTACATATGTGTGTGGTGAAAGAATGCTTAAAATGGAAGTACACACTTTATATAAGTGTTAATTAATTTATATGTTTAGTTTATAAATTAATTTGTTGAAGTTTTAATTACAAAGTTATGTACAAATAATTATGGAAGACAAGTTACTTGGACATGAAATGATGGAAAAATTAGAGGACCCAAAATATGTATGACATATGGTATAAAGTAATGTAGAAGACTTGTACAAATTTGAACCATGGAATAATTTATAAAAACTAATTTATAAATTATATAAATAAAGGGGTTGTTTTAAAGCTTCTGTAACAATTCGAATTTTATAAAATCTTGGAAACATTTTATTAAATTAGTACATATTACAAGGATCGTAAGCATATAAAGTACTTGAAAATTGAGCTATAACGAAGAAGTTATGACATTTACAAGTTTACGATAATTAAATATATAAAATTGTTTTTATAAAACTTATTTTATAAAAACCCTTACTGTTTCAGGTCTGGTAAATTAATGGGAATATTTTATAATGATAGTACTTGTCATGAGGATTCCAAGCATATAAGAAACTCGAAAAACGGAATGAAAACTAGTAAGTTACGAGTTTTACAAGATTTAAGTTTATAAAAATATTTCTATAAAACTGTTTTGATTTTACTGAGATGACTCAGATTTTTACAAATTCAGTAAGTATTATATTTAAATAGTTTATCTCGTCACGAATCCGTACATATAAAGAACGAGCGAAACGGAATTAAAATGAGTAAGTTATGACATTTATAAGGTTACGATAATTAAATATATAAAAGTTAGTTCTTATTTATATTTCACAATACTGTAAAGTTTTGTTCTCAGTAACTAAAATATTATAAATGTAATATTTTAATAGATTTTCTTAATACGAAACTGTGGACATAAAAAACGTATAAAACGGAGTTAAAACGATAAAGATATAAGGTTTATAAAATCTTATGTACTATTTTATTACTTGTGCACTACTATTTTATAAAACAATTAAACTAATTATATAATATCATTATATAATATTATTATATAATCAATAAAAATATTAAATCATATATTATTAGCAAATAATACATTGTTGAACAAAAAGTAATATTTTCTTTACGGATACAAATACATATACCTTTATTTAACAAAGTACGATTCGATTATTTTTCCAACATTTTAAATTAAATAAAAGCTATTAGGTGGTGGTGTAACTATATAACTTGTAATGTTGTATTTATATTAAATACACGATACTCATACGACCTATAATTAATTAGGTTGCATTCGGGATTTCTGAGACGATATTCATATTTGATTTATATAATCAAACACATTCACTTAAGGTGAGTTCATAGGCTCGCTTTTATACAATAACAATGATTTGCAACTTTTTGGGGTGAGAAACATGCATTGTTTTACAAATTGGATGCATGTGTACATTTTAACATGATTACGTGTTTGCCTAAGTAGCGATAACCCACTAAGCCTATTATCATGAACTGTCAATTACTTTGTGTAAGCGCGAATGTTATAAATAGATCTATTTAGGATTGACCTTCCCGTTCGGGTGAGTAGCACTCACTGTGCCGGTTTGCCGGAAAATGGACGTATACCATGTCGGATTCAGGATGTTGCGGGTTAGAACATCATCAAGGGCAATGTTGGCAATTTAGATTGCAATTCATACATGTCGAGCTTCAGTGTCATGAGCTTAGGGAAACATAATTACTTTTTGTGATGTTTGCATCTGTTGCATTATCATACACTTGGAAATCTTGTGGTCCTACATTATATTTACATAAACCTATGAATTCACCAACTTTATGTTGACGTTTTAAAGCATGTTTTTCTCAAGTCAATAAGGTACAAGACCAAGGATACATTGGGGGTCAACATTTTGGGAGTCATTTTGCATGGAGATTTAAATGCAATACATTTTGGAATATTTGTTATGTATTGAAATCTTTACACTTTTCACGGATGAACAAGTTAATCCATGGGCTTTTGTATCAAAAAATTTATTTTATCCAATATATCATTTTCAAACGACTCATATAGAGGTCGTTCTCATATCTTGTGTTATTGATCTATGATGTAACACTCTCAGACCCATATTCCGCTGCGACCCTATTTTGGGGTGTTACAGATTGGTATAGAGTCAAGGTTATAGAGAACTAGGTCAAATATTTTTACTTGGACTATAACCGTTTTTACAAACATTGCTTCATACAAATGTTTTTCATGGGACATACATACACTATTGAGTTGCATTAGTTGGTTAGACTAGATTGCTTCATGGATTTCAGTATATACGTGCTTATATTATATTTCGTATATATTGTACTGATCTTATATAATATACTTATATAAGTTTATTTTTTTGTTTCAACAGTCATGTCGCCATCCACAGTTACCTACACGTCCATTTCATCTGAGGACGTACCATTCTGGGGTATCTGTTTCTTCGGCATGGAGCAGCCAGATTCACTAGAGGCCGCACCACAGAGTCCGGGACAGGCACCACCTTCACCAGATTACGTATCCTGGTCTTGGCGCCCACATTCACTCTGATTATGTTGCGGGCCCTGAGGAGCTAGATGGCGACACCGCTTATTCTATGTTACCGGGGGCCTGAGTACCCTGAGTACTTAGTACCATCTGAGGATGAGGCACCTATGGAGGATCAGCCTTTACCAGATGATACTTCGCCTGCAGCCCTATCGTTGGGCTACATTGGTGACTCTGATCCAGAGGAGGACCCTAAGGAGGATCATGCCGATAGAGGAGACGATGATGATGAGTATGGGCTTTTGTATCAAAAAATTTATTTTATCCAATATATCATTTTCAAACGACTCATATAGAGGTCGTTCTTATATCTTGTGTTATTGATCTATAATGTAACACTCCCAGACCCATATTCCGCTGCGACCCTATTTGGGGTGTTACAGATTGGAATCTAGAGCCAAGGTTATAGAGAACCAGGTCAAATTTTTTTACTTAGACTATAACCGTTTTCAAACATTGCATCATACAAAAGATTTTCACGAGACATACATACACTATTGAGATGCATTAGTTGGTTAGACTAGATGCTTTCGTGATCTATATACATACTTATGTTATATTATATATATACTATACTGGTCTTATATAATATACTTATATAAGTTTATTTTATTGTTTCAGCAGTCATGTTGTCATCCAGAGTTACCTACACGCCCATTTCATCTGAGGACGTACCATTATGGGGTATCCGCTTCTTCAGCATAGAGCAGCCAGATTCACCAGAGGCCGCACCACAGTCTCTTGGACCTGAGCACCCACCATCTCTTGACTATGTGCTTGGACCTGAGCACCCACCATCTCCTGATTATGTGCCTGGTCCTGAGCACCCACCTTCACCAGTCTACGTACCTGAGCCTGAGTACCCGGATTACTTAGTGCCATCTGATGCTGAGGCACCTATGGAGGATCCGCCTTTACCAGATGATGCTTCACCTGCAGCCCATCGCTGGGCTACATTGCTGACTCCGATCCAGAGGAGGATCCAGAGGAGGATCTTGCCGACTATCCTACCGATGGAGGAGACGATGATGATGATGAGTCATTCGATGATGACGATGATGATGTTGAGGAGGATGAGGATGACGAGGAGGAGGAGGAGCACCTAGCTCCGGCTGACCCTTTTATGGTACCTGTTGTTGTCTCTGTTCCCTCAGCTGGGGATACAGAGGCATTTGAGGCTGATGAGTCTGCACCTACACCACCATTACCTAGACCTCGCAGGGCTAGGATATCGGTCAGACTTCCGCTACCTATGGCAACATCTATGGAGGCACGCATTGCTGAGTTTGCTTCTGCACCTACACCTCCATCACTACCACCATCTCCATTATCACCCTGGTCATCTCCACTCCCCCAGATTCCTTCACCACCACTACCTGTATCATCTCCACCATTACCTCTACCATCACCACCTACTAGCCCTACTTATGCTCAGGCACCATTGGGATACAAAGCAGATGGGATTCGATTGAGAGTTGCATCACCACCCACCCACCAGCCATCAAAGATACAATCACCACTCCTATTATTACCATCCACTGCTCACAGGGATGGTATTCCCAAGGCTGAGATGCCACCTCGAAAAAGAGCTTGCCTTACTACTCCCGCTTTTGGATTTAAGGTCGGGGAGAGTTCAGCAGCTGGTGCTGCTTGACAGCCAAGGACTACTCTGGAGGCCGACCTTAGGCGAGACAGGGTTGGGGAGATGGGTTATGGGATTATAGACACTTGGGATGAGATATTTGAGGCCATGCAAGAGATAGCACCGACCACTTTGGAGGGGGTTAACCAGAGAGTGACAGACCTTTCTACTACTGTTAGGCAGGACATTGATGAGTCTTATATGTGATTCGAGGATGCACAGGACGACAGAGATTTTCTGAGAGCCCGAGTCAACACACTGTTCAGAGATAGGCCGTATCACCGCCACACAGTTATGCTTTTGGATAGAGAGGCGACGTATGCTCATAGGGCATGGGCTAGTTCTGAGGACAGGAGTGCAGCTATAGAGGCCCATGTTAGGACACTAGAGGCATAGGTGGCGACATTGATAGCTCAGACTTCATCACTTCAGACTCAGTTGACTACAGTACTTGGACGTATTCAGACACTAGAGGCTAGAGATCCAGAGCCTCAAGATGAGCCAGCTAAGGCTGGTAGAAGCTGTTAGTATTATATCATTGCTAGCTATCCTGCATAGCCTGCTAAGTTTTATGGATAACTCCAAGCTAGTAGGCTGCAGAGATTTTGTTTCATCATTAGCTATCTTGTATGGCATGCTAAGTATTATGGGTCACTCCCAGCTAGCGTTGCCTTAGGACCATATTTTCATTTTTGTATCTCATTGTACTGGTCATTGTATTGAACTATCATGTATGATTCCAGGTTATATATATAAACGAATAGGTCATGCCGAAAATTTCTATAAATTACTATACTTAGTATTTTTCGCTACAACTTTTAATATCTTGAGAACTCGATAAAAGGGACAAAGTTATATAGTTTTAAGGTTATTACCTCGTAATGATACAACAAACCGGTAAATAAACGAAAGTTACACTTTTATAAATGAGACTACTATTTTGGTTACGACCCATCAAGAAAATGAAATATTAAATTATAAAATATTATTTTATAAATCCCGGACTAGAAAATAAAGTCACAACTTTTTGTAAGAACTTTGGAAACATCGTTTACTTATTTCGTAACCTTAAAACGTACGATTATTTTTTTAATGCAAGAACATTATATTTATTAAAATGGTGATTTCCGAAAACGAGACGAACTACTTTGTTTAATTATTTACTCACTTCTTGTATAATACTTTCAAAGTATTAAATACTTCAAATTATTTCCTTTGAATGGTTGTCTTTATTATATAATTCAACATATGAATTATATAATAGTTCTTTTTATATGAAATATATACGGAATATATTACATATTTGCGTTTACTTTTCGATTTGTTTTATTTAACCAACCCCCAAACTCATACAACTTGTAATCCAAATCCTTTATCAACGTGTCGCGTTGACGTACTCATCCATCGGGAAACCCCAATTCATCATCCTAAACTGGTGGGATATAACCGTTAAGTTAAGCTGCAACTTCTTGGTCGAGCCGTTCCATTCTCCGTTTGTGATGTGCTTATTATTTGCATTTCTGCTAGTTGCTCTGCAACATCAAGGTGAGTTCATAGCCCCACGTTTCTACTGTTTTATATACGTTTTATATCTTTGGGGTGAGAAACATGCTTGTTTACAAACTCGTTTACTTCACTGAATTTCAAACTCGTATACGTTGATTACAAACTTGTTACATGATTTATACCACACTCGTTTTTACTTATGGATATAAGTACTTTAAGCTTTTACGAAAACGTTGGTTGTTTTTACTGGACACAAGTGCTTGCGTGAGATATCCCTGTTTACGTGTTGCCTAAGTAGCCGTTAAACCACACTATCTTTGGGTAGAGGCACCCACATTATCTTTGGGTAGAGGCACCCACACTATCTTTGGGTAGAGGCACCCACATTATCTTTGGGTAGAGGCACCCACACGACAACAATTTGCAATAACTTGAACTATGGTTAAGGTTTCGATATCATAAGCTTAGTGCAACAGTAAATACCTCTTTTATGTGAAGTTGTATTCGTTATAACTGTCACATACGTTTTATATCTTGTGGTCCACACTATTTTGGTTGAACGTTTCTATTACTAAATACTTTTCATGATACTGCGAGTAAGGCAGTATTCACTAAACGTTTTTTATCCTCATAAATGTTTTACTTAAACCTATGAATTCACCAACTTTATGTTGACCGTTTTTAGCATGTTTTTCTCAGGTGATTAGCTTTGGACTTCTTGACGTGCTATGTGGAGTCTACGTGCAATATGATACCATTATTAAGATTTTATTCCTCATTCATACTCATTGACTTTTCAAAACTTAATTATGCTTCCGCTACATTTTACTTACGCTTCCGCAAATGTTTAAATTCTTTTGAATCTTGTAAAACTAATCTATTTTTAAATAATGCAACGAGTTATGATTTTCAAAATGTCCATTAGTGGTCGTTCTCTCATGCTTTGTGTGATGTATATTATGACGTTACGCCCTCGGACACGTATTCCGTCCATGCCCCGTTTGGGGTGTGACAGATATCATACCAACTACATTAGACCATTATTATGATGTTGAACTAGCCGACGGGAAAATAATTAGGATAAACACTATCATTCGGGGTTGTACATTAAACTTCTTAAATCATCCATTCAATATCGATTTAATGCCGTAGAACTTGGTAGCTTCGACGTTATAATTGGTATGGATTGGTTGGCAAAGTACTATGCGGTCATTGTTTGTGATGAGAAACTCGTTCGTTTTCCCTTCAGAAACAATACATTGATTGTCCGAGGTGACGGAAGCAACCAAGGAAATAAGACTCGATTAAACATCATCTCATGCACTAAAACATAGAAGTACATGCTAAAAGGATGTCATGTCTTTTTCGCACATGTTACTACAAAGAAGACCGAAGACAAGTTGGAGGAGAAGCGACTTGAGGACGTACCAATCATTTGAGATTTTCCTGAAGTATTTCCTGAGGACTTGTAGGGTCTTCCTCCCACTCGACAAGTGGAATTCCATATTGATTTGATACCTGGTGCTGCACATGTAGCACGAGCACCTTATCGATTAGCTTTGGCCGTATTGAAAGAGCTGTCAGAACAAGTACAAGAACTATCCGACAAAGGCTTCATAAGGCCCAATTCCTCACCTTGGGGAGCTCCGGTCTTGTTTGTCAAGAAGAATGATGGAACATTTCGAATGTGCATCGACTATCGAGAAGTAAACAAGCTAACGGTGAAGAATCATTATCCATTCGCGAGGATTGACGATTTATTTGATCATCTTCAAGGATCGAGTGTCTACTCGAAGATTGATTTGAGATCGGGCTATCATCAGTTACGAGTTTGTGAAGGAGATATTCCAAAGACCGCTTTCAGAACCTGTTATGGTCATTATGAATTTCAAGTTATGCCATTTGGGTTGACGAATGCACCGGCAATATTTATGGATCTAATGAATGGGGTGTGCAAGCCATATTTGGATAAATTTTTGATTGTCTTTATTGAAGATATCCTCATCTACTCGAAGAACAAGGAAGAACATGAAGAGCATCTTAGGTTAATCTTAGAGTTGCTGAAGAAAGAGGAGTTGTATGCTAAATTCTCTAAATGTGAATTTTGGATTCCCAAGGTACAATTTCTCGGCCACGTGATTGATAGTCAAGGCATTCACGTAGATCCCACCAAGATTGAATCCATAAAAGATTGGGCATCTCCTAAGACTCCAACAAAGATTCGCCAATTTTTAGGTCTTGCCGATTATTATCGGAGATTCATCGAAGGATTTTCGAAGGTTGCTAAGCCAATGACTAAGCTTACTCAGAAGAAAGTCGCCTTTGAATGGGGTGACAAGCAAGAAGCAGCTTTTCAGACATTGAAGGATAAGTTGTGTAGCGCACCTATCTTAGCTCTACCTCAAGGAGCTGAGAACTTTGTTGTTTATTGCGATGCTTCGCATAAAGGATTGGGTGCTGTTTTGATGCAAAACAAGAAGGTGATTGCTTAAGCATCATGACAATTGAAGATTCATGAGAACAATTATACTACTCATGATTTAGAACTTGGTGCAGTAGTGTTTGCTCTAAAGATTTAGAGGCACTATTTGTACAGAACCAAGTGTATGATGTTCACTGACCACAAGAGTTTATGACACATTCTTGACCAAAAGGAGCTGAACATAAGGCAACGTCGTTGCTTAGAGTTGCTCAGTGATTACAATTGTGAAATTCGTTATCACCCGAGGAAATCAAACATAGTGGCCAATGCCTTAAGCCGTAAAAAACGGATTAAGCCATTACTAGTTTGAGCCTTAGTCATGACTATCGGTTTGAATCTCCCCAAACAAATTTTGGAAGCTAAAATAGAAGCATAGAAACCAGAGAACTTCACGAATGAGAATGTAGGAGGTATGATTAGGAATGATATACCGAAGGAAAAGTTGGAATCTCGTGCCGACGAAACTCTATGCATAAATGGCAGGAGTTGGTTGCCATTTTATAGTGATTTAAGGACTGTGATCATGCACAAGTCTCACAAGTAAAAGTAATCTATTCATCCAGGTTCTGACAAGATGTATCAGGACATGAAGAAGTTATATTGGTGGCCCAATATGAAGGCCGACATCGCCACCTATGTTCGTAAATATTTGACATGTTCTAAGGTCAAGGCTGAACACCAAAGGCCATTGGGTTTGTTGGTACAACCCGAGATACCTCAATGGAAGTAGGATAATATCACTATGGATTTTGTCACGAAGCTTCCTAAGTCGTCACAAGGTTATGACACCATTTGGGTGATTGTAGACTGACTTACTAAGTCTGCACTCTTCTTACCAATGAGGGAAACTGATCCCATAGAGAAATTGGCAAGAATGTATCTCAAAAAGAATAGTTCACGAGACATTGAATACCAGTCTTAATCATTTGTGACCGTCGATGGTAATTTACGTCAAATCTTGAGGGCATTTTTCAAAAGGCTTTGGGTACTCGTTTAGATATGAGTACTACTTACCATTCGCAGACCGATAAACAAAGCGAAAGAACCATTTAAACATTAGAAGATATGTTACGCGCTTGTGTAATAGACTTTGGGAATGGTTAGGATAGACACTTACCGCTAATCGAATTTCATATAACAACAATTATCACACTAGCATTAAAGTTGCCCCATTTGAGGCACTTTATGGTCGGAAGTGTGGTTCACCTGTTTGCTGGGCCGAGGTCGGAGAGGCGCAGCTCACCGGTCCAGAAATAATTCAAGAGACAACCGAAAAGATCATTCAAATCAAGAGCAGAATTCAAGCCGCTCATGATCGCCAGAAGAGTTACGCCGATGTAAGGCGTAAGCCTTTATAATTTCAAGTTGGTGACAAAGTTATGCTAAAAGTTTCGCCTTGGAAAGGGGTTATCCGTTTTGGCAAACGGGAGAAGTTGAACCCAAGGTATATTGGCCCTTTTAAGGTGTTAGCAAAAGTGGGAACCGTTGCTTATAGACTCGAACTTCCTCTACAATTAAGCAGGGTTTATAGCGCGTTTCACGTATCCAATTAAAGGAAGTGTTTATCCGACGAGCCATTGGTGATTCTGTTGGATGAAATACATATTGATGACAAGCTTCACTTCATTGAAGAACCAGTGGAGATCATGGATCATGAGGTCAAATCGTTAAAGAAAAGTCGTATTCCAATTATCAAGGTTCGATAGAACTCTAGGAGAGGTCCTGAGTTCACATGGGAACGTGAAGATCAATTTCGAAAGAAGTATCCGCATCTCTTAACGAAAACCACACCCTCGACAAGTGTCGCATCTTGAGCCTTGCGGACAAGGCTCTTTTAACGGGGGAAGACTGTAACAATCCGTTATTTCAGGTTATTTTACGACTCCATTTATTCCATTATTTATTTTTAAACTTTTGCGCGTTTACTTTTAATTTTTATCGTTAAGTTAAATCGCGTAAACTAAAAATAAGCATTTGACGTAAACGGGCATCAAAAAAATAAAATTTTACGTTCAACAAGTGTTATAACATTATTAGAAGTATAATTTATAACTTTTCAAGTTTTATTTTTATACTTTACGTAAAACGCATTCGGTTCGCGTTTTAGGCATCCATGCATGCATGTAAAAACATAAACACTTCTATACTTCAACTAATACCTACCATAATACCCAATACCCTTAATGTCAAAATTTTATAAATCTTTCACCCTCATACTAGTGTAGCCGTGTATAAGCAACACAACCCAACACATTCATACTTGAAATTAAATCAAAACCATCCACGAACCAACTAAACAATTATACGTGTATCCATGGATCAAACACTCAACATAGCATCACTTTGGTCTCTTTTTTCTTTGTTCTTGTGACCGATTGGTATAGAAGAACACAAACCAAACTCAAACTTTACTTCCTTTTAATTAACTAACTCAACCAAGGACACATTTATGCAAGTATCTAGAAATTGGCTTGTCAAATTCCTTTCCCCCTCCTCACATATGCTTCTCCCTCCTCCTAGGGAGGAGGAGAGCTCTTACAACGTGTACCTATCCCACTCTTCCTAAACCATGTCCTTAAGGTTGTTTTATGGATTACCACTTCCTGTATAAAGCAAGTCCTAAGATAACATTCACACACTCTTTCATAAATGACAAGCAAACTCACAAAACTCTCTCTTCACTCACTATAACCTACAACTTAATATTAATGATTAGGGTTTCCTATACATTTTTATTCTACAAAGATATAAGTGTTTAAGCATTATTAGTAGGCATATCTAAGGTGTTTGGAAGTGTATTGGAAGCTTGGTTGGATATTAACTATGGTTTATATCAAGAAGGAAAGTTAAGGTTTCTAATTAGGGTTTTGATCTTGGGTTTGATTTCTAGGGTTTGAGCTTAAGCATAAGCTTGTGTTCTTGATCATCTTACACTTCTCTAAGGTTTATTTAAATCTTAATCAATTCCATTATTCATTTAAATGTTTACATACTTGTTATATATGTCAATCACCACCTAGGGTTATTTTATGGATTTACAAAATATAAATGGGTATATTATGGTTCGAACTTACATATGTGTGTGGTGAAATAATGTTTAAAATGGAAGTACACACTTTATATAAGTGTTAATTAATTTATATGTTTAGTTTATAAATTAATTTGTTGAAGTTTTAATTACAAAGTTATGTACAAATAATTATAGAAGACAAGTTACTTGGACATGAAATGATGGACAAATTAGAGGACCCAAAATATGTATGACATATGGTATAAAGTAATGTAGAAGACTTGTACAAATTTGAACCATGGAATAATTTATAAAAACTAATTTATAAATTATATAAATAAAGGGGTTGTTTTAAAGCTTCTGTAACAATTCGAATTTTATAAAATCTTGGAAACATTTTATTAAATTAGTACATATTACAAGGATCGTAAGCATATAAAGTACTTGAAAATTGAGCTATAACGCAGAAGTTATGACATTTACAAGTTTACGACAATTAAATATATAAAATTGTTTTTATAAAACTTATTTTATAAAAACCCTTACTGTTTCAGGTCTGGTAAATTAATGGGAATATTTTATAATGATAGTACTTGTCATGAGGATTCCAAGCATATAAGAAACTCGAAAAACGGAATGAAAACTAGTAAGTTACGAGTTTTACAAGATTTAAGTTTATAAAAATATTTCTATAAAACTGTTTTGATTTTACTGAGATGACTCAGATTTTTTTAAATTCAGTAAGTATTATATTTAAATAGTTTATCTCGTCACGAATCCGTACATATAAAGAACGAGCGAAACGGAATTAAAATGAGTAAGTTATGACATTTATAAGATTACGATAATTAAATATATAAAAGTAGTTTTTTATATTTTCACAAATACTGTAAAAGTTACTGTTCATCAGTAACTAAAATATTATAAATATAATATTTTGATAGATTTCCTTAATACGAAACCGTGGAGATAAGAAATGTATAAAACGGAGTTAAAACGATAAAGATATATGGTTTATAAAACCTTATGCACTATTTTATTACTTGTGCATTACTATTTTATAAAACAATTAAACTAATTATATAATATCATTATATAATCAATAAAAGTACTAAATCATGTGTTATTAACTAATAAACAATTATTGGATAAAGGTAACATTTTATTTTACACATATAAATAAAATGACATTTATTTAACAAGTACAATTTAAATATTGTTTTAACATTTTAAATTAAAAAAAAGCTATTAGGTGGTGGTGTAACTATATAACTTGTGATGTTGTATTTATATTAAATACACGATACTCAAACGACCTATAATTAATTAGGTTGCATTCGGGATTTCCGAGACGATATTCATATTTTATTTATATAATCAAATATATTCACTTGAGGTGAGTTTATAGCCCCGATTTTATACAATTACAATGATTTGCAACTTTTGGGGTGAGAAACATGCATTGTTTTCAAATTGGACGCAAGTGTACATTTTAACATGATTACATGTTTGCCTAAGTAGCGATAGCCCACTAAGCCCATTATCATAAACTGTCAATTACTTTGTGTAAGTGCGAATGTTATAAATAGATCTATTTGGGGTTGACCTCCCCGTTCGGGTGAGTAGCGCTCACTGTGCCGGTTTGCCGGACAACGGACGTATACTATATCGGATTCGGGATGTTGCGGGTTAGAACATCATCAAGGGCAATGTTGGCAATATAGATTGCAATTCATACATGTCGAGCTTCAGTGTCATGAGCTTAGGGAAACGTAATTACTTTTTATGATGTTTGCATTTGTTGCATTATCGTACACTTGGAAATCTTGCGGTTCTACATTATATTTACATAAACCTGTGAATTCACCAACTTTATGTTGACGTTTTAAAGCATGTTTTTCTCAGGTCAATAAG
>BQNB010082392.1:0-29341 GCA_026074375.1 Tanacetum coccineum
TGTGCTATTGACCCATAATGTAACGCCTTCGGATATTCAACATTCCGCTGCATACTCAGATTTGAGGGTGTTACATCCTCCATGGCATTGCATGGGCAGCTTCAGGAGTAGTGGTCTTAACATGGGTGTTCCACCATGTAAGAGCATTTCCTTGCAGGGTACACGTAGCAAATTTGACATGGCATGCTATTGTACAGTTGCTTATGCTGTAAACAGACTCTATCTTTTCAAACCACTGAGTGAGTCCAACAACTCCTTCAGTGCCCTTGAAGTTTGTGACACCCCCAAATTGGGTCGCAGCGGAATAAGGGTCCGGGTAGGTGCATTCACGAGCAACTTGCACAGGCCTTCTGGCACTAGTTCCTGAAGTATGGCTATCATTGCCATTTCTGGTTGCATCACGTGCTGCCAGTGCAGCAGTAATGCCTTCGTCAATCATTGCCTGAATTTGGGCATTAGTGACAGATGTAGTGGTATGAGTGTTGCATCTGGGTTTAACCTCGTGGTCCTTCTCTTTGGTGCCATTTTCTTTAAATCACAAGAAAACATAATACCCGTTAGATTTCATAAAATCATAACTATGACATAACATATACACATTAAATAAAACAAGATCACATCACACAGTGAAATGTATAACTGTTATTGAAATTATTCGTAGTATAACCAAATCGACATTCATTTAATATAAATTCGATTTCATAGATAACGTAATCCGTCCATTTCATATATAACTTGGAAAAACATACATGTTCGGTTCAGATACAAGATGATTACTACACTTAGGTTACAAGACAAAAGAAACAACCTAAAGCCATACTAGCCGGGATATACCCGTAACACTTAGTATGCTGTACAAGGTAGATAATACCTGAACAAAAGACCTATACTGGGTAGCTAAACAAAACAAAAGATCTATACAGTCTGCTAGCTGGGAATAACCCATAATACTTAACAGGCTGCATAGCATAGCTACAACATAACCAAATCTAGGAACTGCTACCAGCCTCTCCTGGTGCATCAGGCTGTGCCGGACCTTTTGCGGGTCTATTCTGCCTCTGAAACTCGACCAGCTGTGTCTGTAGTCCTTTCAGCAACCTCAATGTCTTAGTCAACTGAACTTGTTTCTTATGGTCTGATGCCAACAACTCTGAAATCACCCTCTGTCTCATGTGATCTGCTGATTGTAACTCTGAAATCAATGCACTCTGCGCTACTACCGTAGTACATAATGACATAACATCTTAACGTGTATAGTCGCTAGCATCCATGGATAGCCCCCAAGCCTCACGAGCCATCTTAGCCTCTCTTTTTATCATTACTGCTAAACGATGATGACAGGCCTTCCCTATTACAACAGTCGGACTCGGCTCTCAGTTGAGACGTTCATCTTGAGCATCCTCCATAATACCATACATGCTGGTAGTCTCCTCCTTAACAATGGTAGCAAGATCGGTAACCCTCTGATTGACCCCCTCTACGGTGGTCGGTGCAATCTCATCGATGGCTCCTACCAGATCATCATGTATCTGTAATGCCATAGTCTAACTCCTAGGACGTCGAACATCTAGGAGGGACAATCTACACATATCGGAACAAATCCATTAGAGGTCCACCCCTCGCTATGGTAGGTATATCCTGCTAGCAGGCACCGAGCTGCTGGAACTCTCCCCGACCTCACGACTAAGGGTGGGAGAAGCAAAACGCACCCTCTTCCGAAGAGGTAAACAACTCTCGGGAATCTCAATATGAGTAGGGCTATTGGGTGGTGGTGATGGTATCTGTGGTAATGGAGATGATAGTGGAGTAAGTGGTGATGGTGGTGGGGTGGTTAAGGCAAGAAGCCTCTCGACCTCTTCCCTAGGAGGAAGTGATATGGATGGCTCGTCCCGGATAGATATCCTGGCGGTCATACGGTGTACAGGTGGGACAGAGTTGGCTGGAGCTGGGTGCTCCTCCTCATCCTCGTCCTCTTCCTCATCATCATCATCATCCCCATCAGCAGGGTAGTCAGCTGGATCCTCCTCGGGATCCTCATCGTCCTCCTCCGGCTCCTCCTCCGGATCAGACTGAGGAACATATCCTGGTGAATCTGCAGTGGGTGAGGCAGCTGTAGCAGGTAGTGGCTGCTCCTCGGCCGAGAGTATCTCATCCTCCTGTGGCATGTACTCAGGGTACATCGGCTCAGGAACAAAGTCTAGTGGGGGAGGTGACTGCGGCTCCTCGGGGCCAGGTATGTAGTCCGGCGATGGTAGAACCTCAGGGCCAGGTATGTAGTCAGGCGATGGTGGAACATGATAAGCAGCCATTATGTAAGCATATGGGTCCTCTGGCATAATAGGTGGTCCATTGATTCCTGGTGAACCAATGTCTGAATCGTCCTCGGATACTGATGTGTATGTAACTGTAGAATGCTCAGAATCTGACATGATAATATCTGAAATCAAAATTAGCTTATATAAGTATGCTAATATAAGACTCTTATAGTAATATACATTTATATTATAACATGTATATCAATCATGCATGCATATAGCCTAACCGACTAATGCACAATTTGTGTATGTATGTCCCGTGTAAACCCCTTTGTATGAATGCAATGTTTGAAAATGGTTATAGTCCAGCAAAAACATTTGACCTGGTTCTCTATAACCTTGGCTCTTGATACCAATCTGTAACACCCCCAAATTGGGTCGCAGCGGAATAAGGGTCCGGGGTGTGTTACTTCTCAGATCAATAACACAAGATAATATAAGAACGACCAAAAAGTCGTTTAAAACTGATACATTGGATTTAATAAAGTATGTGTTACAAAAGCCCGAAGCTTTACTTGTTCTACTTCGTTATTATTACAAAGATTTCCCGCCATAACATGATTACACAAAATGTAATGCGACTAAATCTTTATGCATGACTTCATATATAACCACAATGTATCCTTCGCACCTCGTGCTTATGACCTCCTGAAAAACATTGCATTTAAAAACGTCAACATAAAGTTGGTGAATTTCATAGGCTTATGTAAATGTATATGCAAGACCGCAAGACTTTCTCAGTGATAATGAAACAGATGCAGACATCACAAAATGTAATTACGTTTTTCCTAAGCTCATGACACGAAGCTCGACATAATTGAATACAATATATTAATATTGCTATATATGCCGTGATGATGTTCAACCCGTAACATCCGGTATCCGACATGATATACGTTCGTTTCCAGTGATAGCTAGTCACCCGAACGGGGAGGTCAATCCCAAATAGATCTATCTATAATCATTCGCGCTCACATTCCAGTAATTAACAGTTCATGATTCATGGGCATAGTGGGTTATCGCTACTTAGGCAAAACGTAATCATGATAAAATGTACACTTGCGTCTAATTTGTAAAACATGCATATGTTTCTCACCCCAAAAACTTGTAAAGTAATAATTGTAAAACATGGGGCTATGAACTCACCTTGAGTGAGTAAACTGATAACAAAATATCCCAAGTAAAAACGCGTCACGCTAACGCTCGAATGCAACCTAGTTAATATAGGTCGAATCAGTATTCAAGTACGTTGTCTAACAACAACTGTATATAATCCTATATAGTTATCATCGTACTATCGTTCGGGCTATCATAATTTAAGAGGTCATGACATGACGTACGAGGAGTTAGGACACTTTAAATCGTAAATCCAAAATGTCAATACGCCATACGAAGAAGCCTAATTATCAAATTCTGTAATATAGCCTTTGATACTAAGAACATATATAATTTTTAATATAAACTATATCACCATCTATTTATTTAAGTAAAATCGTAATTATAATGTAAAAATGTTTATAATTACGCCTTTAGTAAAAATGACATAACTTTGTCGTTTTAAGCCCGTTTCTCACGTTTCTTACGACCAAGCTTTTTCGTATTATGACGTGTGATCATAAAATTCAAATTCTTAGGTTTTTGAGTTTCTGTGATGATAATAGTATTTTATCTGTTCATAACAGCTATAAATCGTATGTTTATACTTTTTAATTACGTACCAAAACCCGTTTTTTGTCGTATCTTATTCGATATAGCTCGTTTTTAGCGATTTTCGAACCACGTTCTGTAATTGAAAGTTTTATCATATTATTGAAGTTTTATAAAAAAGATAAGTTTCAGTGATGAATAGTACTTTTATAAAAATTGTTTTATAAAAGTATTAAACTAATCGTAAAATTGTAAATAGCGTATCTTCTTCGTTATTAATCGGTTTTTCGAGTTCTTTATGTCCCCTCGATCTCTTGTGACATGTGTATTTTATAAAAATCATAAAAACATATATGTAAATTTGAATTAACAAACAGCCCTTAAGAGATGTTTTCCAAAATGTTTTTAAAAACTTGTTTTTAGGACTTTTTTAGCTTTACCACTTTGTTTTTTTCTTACACTTCCCATTAGAAAACCCTTTATTATCTTATGTCTTTACATATATTGGCTCACTAGTCATGTTTTATCAATGAGAGTCCATAGTATCAAGAGCACAGTCCTTGCAATACTTTCACATCTAAACTTAATAAGAAAACTTTTAGAAACCCTAATTTGTTCATATATATGTTTACTCTTAAGCATCATGTTAAAACACTTATACATCCATTTTAACATCATATTAGCATCCATATGGCATGTAAATAAGTTCACAAAACATTGACAATAAGTAAAAATTCATTTTACATATTCAATAGTACCCTAGATGGTGATTTAACTAAGTAAAGCATATGAACACATAAAATCTTAAATAATGAGGGATTAAGGCTTTTGATATAACCCTTGTGGGGATGAGTAGAGATAAGATTAACAATCCACACCCTGTGATTAAACCTCTTGGCTTGAAAAATTAGGATGAAACCCTAATTTTTCCCAAGTAACCCTTTTTTTTCCTTTCTTGCTTCCTTGCTTGCAAATGGTGAACCAACTCTTGAAAACACCTTAGAATACCTTAGATATGATGTGTGTATGCTTGTATAATGATAGAAAATCAAGCAATGGATTGCCCAAAATAACAATTTTGAGCCGTGGGGTTTGTAGATGGAAATGGGAGAGAAATTTGTTGTTTACACTTTGGAAATGAACTCTATGTGTTAGTTGCTAGCTTTTATAGTGAAAATATCTAAGTAACTCAATCATGGTTACTTACT
This sequence comes from Tanacetum coccineum, assembly GCA_026074375.1. Taxonomy (NCBI): domain Eukaryota; kingdom Viridiplantae; phylum Streptophyta; class Magnoliopsida; order Asterales; family Asteraceae; genus Tanacetum; species Tanacetum coccineum. The sequence goes on from BQNB010082392.1 coordinate 5,171, forward strand.
AACCCTTGTGTAAGAGCCCCTAGGTTAATTAGTCAAGTGGTTCATGGTGTAAGAGTTGGTTCCCTATGATCTTTCTTAACCTTGATATTTTGATGCAAGTTGATATAAAGTGATTTTTTTAATAATTCTTGGTCCTATCACCTTGAAAATCCGGGGGGGTGGTGGGGCGGGGGGGGGTGGGGTGGTGGGCCACATAGGCTCCATGTGATGTTATATTGATTATTTTGTGTATTGGGTATAATCGTGGGTATTTGTTTAAGCGTAGTTAGGTTTTGGTGCTTCCGGGAATGCCGAAACGCATTTTATCGCGAAACGTAAGCATTTTACGTAACCAATAAAAATAAGATGAACAAAGTTGATAATTATCCTTATAATAATCATTTAACACTTGCTTAATGTAAACATTTAATTGTTTAATGCCCGTTTACATTGAATGATCATTTTTAGTTTACGCGATTTAGCTTAACGATTACGATTTAAAAGCAAACGCGTAAAACCCTAAAAATAATTAGTGGATTACATAATGTCGTACAATGACCTAAAACACGAGGTGTTATATCCAGAGTGGTCGCTTATTAGTTCCGAAATTTAAGGGGTGTGTCACCGGTCATCTTTGTTGCAAAATAAGTAAAAAGAAGAGGGAAAAGTTATGTTCTTAGGCTTCTTTGTTACGAAAAGTGGGAAAAAATCTTGAAATTTATGGTTCTGGAGTATCATGTATTTAACGGATGGCACCATGTTTACGTATGATATGTAAAACGTGTTTAATTGAGGATTTGAGATGGTTGCGTTGCTTGGTTTCCCATGTTGAATGGTAAGGACCTGATGGTTATGATAAGGATCATGAAGCTCGGGTAACACTTGAACAAATCATCTTTGTAATGCGGGGGAGTTACTACATGTATTGGTTTGATGCTAAGTGAATGAACTTACTTTGGGAATTTGTGAATGCTTTTTATTTATGGGGAAGCATTAGGGTTTAGAGGTAAACCCTTATGGGGAGTGATCAACGGCTCTAGAGAGGCCACACGTTGATCATCTGAGGGACAGATAGGAAGGAAAAGTGTCATTGTCATCCTGGCCCATACGAGGAAGTACTTGTCTCATGTGTGCACCTCCCACTGTCTTACGTTAAATGGTACATCTTAGCTGTCAGCGATAGTTGTCCCATGCGCATGTACTACGCGGCATGAGATGCTTTACCAGGCTACATGTAGCATGTGTTTGGGAGGTTCTAGTCAATTAACTTGCAACCGTTGACCCTTCACCCCCCCCCCCCCCCCCCCCCCCCCCCCCCCCCCCCCCCCCCCCAAGATGGCTTGATTCGAGCGTGCTATTAATGATTTTGAGCCATTAATATTGATACGCTATCAGTTAGTATTAGTGGTTGCCACACAAATTACAAACAAATCAACAAGGTGAAGGTATCATCGTTCTCGGTCTTTTGCATATGTCACACGTGAAGAGGGGGAGGTAGTCTTACACGTGCCTTTTTTACAAAACCACACCACTATAGACACATTATGTTGGTTGATTTATCATTTTCTAGAAAAATAATGTAATGGAGAATCAATTCAATCAAATAATTTATAAAACTAATGTCGATATATAAAAATCAGTGATGGTATTTGTTGAGCCCATTTTTAGATTGGAAATAAGTTATTAAGACCCCTCTAAAATGATTGTCATACCCTTATTTGTTTTTTTTTGTTTTTTTTATAATTGTGATTTTAGTATAAAATCGTGAAATGAAAAATGCGAAATAAAAAATTATAAAGTTTGACTAGTCAAAAATATAAACTCACAAAAATATGAAATAAAAACTGTATTATATTGTTAACCAACAGGTAAAAAATTATGGTGATGACAAAAGAGATGATGCAGAATGATGTCAGGAGTATCAATAACATTGCCTTTTAAACATTCAAGGTGTTGTTCATAAGACCAAAAAAGATTGGATTAAGGAGTTGTGCATGAAACATAGAGCTAACTCTGTGGCTCTTAAAGAAACTAAGATGGAAAGTATGGATTTGGTTACTATCAAGGCTTTGTGAGGGTAATCTCTCTTTCAACTATGTTTTTAGCCCATTCGTTGGAAACTCAAAAGGTATTTTATATGTTTGGGAACCAAGCTTATTTGTTAAAGAAAACGCTTCTTCTTTTGATTATTTTTTAGCTGTTATGGGTACTTGGACCCCTTCGTCTACTAAACTCCTTATCATTTCTGTTCATGCTCCTCAAGAGCTAACAGAGCAGAGGGGTTATGGGATTATCTTCATCTTTTAATTGATAGATGGGAATGTGAGTATGTGATCTTGGGTGATTTCAGCGAAGTTCGTTCGGAGCATGAAAGATTTGGCTCTTTGTTCAATGTGCAAGGTGCGAATGCTTTCAATAATTTCATTTCCATGGCTAATTTGATTGATCTCCCGCTTGAAGGGTATGATTTTACATGGGCTCACAAAACGGCTAACAAAATGAGTAACTTGCATAGATTTTGAAAGGTCTAATGTCTTTGTTCCTATCTTTATCAGCTTTATGTCTTGATAGACATATCTCCAATCACCGTCCTATCCTTATGCAAGAATTAAATATAGACTATGGTCCCACTCCATTTTGAATCTTCCATTCCTGGTTCGATATTGAAGGTTTTGACAAATTAGTTAAGGATACTTGGCTGAATAGTAATATTGAAGACTCAATTGGTATGATAAAATTCAAGAAAAAACTTCAAGCTCTTAAATATCTCGTCAAGCATTGGTCTATAAATGCTAAGAGCAATTCGTTTAAAGCAAAAATTACCATCCAATCTAAACTATCAGATATAAACAAGATCCTTGATCAAGGAGGAAGTAACGAAAATATTCTTAACACCAGGTCCATGTTATTGAAAGAGCTTAATGACATCAATACTGTTGATTCTTTGGAAAAGGCGAAAAAAGGTAAAATTCGTTGGGCTATTAAAGGAGATGAGAATTCTTAGTACTTTCACGATATTCTCAATCAAAAAGACCTCAATTGACTATTCGTAGGATTCTTGGTGTAGGTGATTGGATTGTTGATCCAAATTTAGTGAAAAACAAATTCTTTACTCACTTTCTATCGTTCCCGAAGGCCTGGCTTTTTTAGGAATTTGTCTGGTGGATCATTACACTAAGCGACTTTCTTCTGATCAAAAAGAAGATTTGGAACGTAATGTTACTCTAACGAGATCAAGAGTGCGATCTAGGACTGTGACACGAATAAATTTCCTGGTCCGGATGGTTTCACTTTCGAATTCTTTCGTCGATATTGGAAGTTTCTTGAACAAGACATTATGGCTGATGTGTCCGAATTCTTCTCTTCAGGTGCATTCCCAAGTGGATGCAATTCTTCTTTTATTTCTCTAATTACGAAGATTCATGATGCTAAATTTGTTAATGACTTTGTCTTTATAAGTTTAATTAGAAGTCTATATAAAATAATTACCAAGATATTGGCTAATAGATTAAGCTGGGTTATCTTGAATCATGTTAGCGATGTTAAATAGGCTTTTGTTACCAATCGACAAATCCTTGATGGGCCGTTTATCCTCAATGAGCTTCTCTCGTAGTGTAAACATAAGAAGCTTAAAGCTATGTTTTTGAATGTCAATTTTGAAAAGGATTTTGACTCAATTGGATGGGATTATTTAGACGATGTTCTAAGGATGTATGGTTTTAGAAATAAATGACGTGGTTGGATCAACGGATGTCTCAAGTCTGAAGTGGGATTGGTTGTCGTTAATGGAAGCCCGACTATGAAATTTCAATTCCATATAAGATTGAAGCAGGGAGACCCTTTGTCTCATTTCTTATTTATTTTGGTTATGGAAAGTATTCATCTTTCTTTTAGAAGTGTTATGGACGCTGGCCTTTTCTCAGGTATTTCTATTAATAATTCTTTGACAATCTCTAGTTTATTCTATGTTGACGATGTTTTCTTCGTTGGCAAATGAGATATGTCAAACATCAGAATAATTGTTAATATTTTAAAATGCTTTCACATGGCATATGGTCTCAAATTAAACATTCATAAGAGCAATATTATAAGGGTTGGCATTCGAGCAGAATAGGTTAATTTAGCAGTGAGAGAAGTGGGTTGTTTGAATTTTTCATCTCCTTTCACTCATCTTAGAGTTCAAGTTGGAAGCATCATGTCTAGAAATAATTCGTGGGATGAAGTTTCATCTAAAGTTTCTTCTAGGCTTTCTAAGTGGAAGCTAATTAAATCTGTTTTAAGCTCAATTTCATTATACCACATGTCTATATTCAAAGTTCCTATGGGAGTATTACATAGCATGGAATCAATTAAAAGGAATTTTTTTATAGCACAGATGGTTCATAAAGGAATTTGGCGATGATTAGCTGGAATAAAGTTTTAGCTTAAAAAATATGGTGGCTAATATGTGAGAAATCACATATCCTTTTTATACCAAAAATGGCCTTAAAATGAACAAATTGTGCAAATTATGCTTGTATATTGCTTGTTTTGTCATTTGTGATGTGTAGGTACGGATATTGCAAAAATCATAAGAAAACGGTCAAAACCGGACAAACACGGACACGGGAATGGATAGAGTGCACAAGAGCCTAGAGTTTCTAGCAAATGGTCAACAAAGTCTACCACAGAACGACAAAACCCTCAAAATACCTAAATGAGCCTTAATGTTAAACCAAATTCACAATAAGTCCTTAAAACCCTAACACCGTTAGTCTTTTTATTATAAAGACTAACGGTCGTTATCTCTTTATAACAAAACCCTTAAATCCCTTTCACCAAGCCCAAATAATAAACAAGTGCAATTTTCCTTTTTATACACCAAGCCTAAGTCCAATCACCCCAAACCTCGGAGTCAAACTTAAAAACGTATAACATTTGGGGGGCGAGAAAATTAGTTTTTACTATTCACCGTCTCCACATTTCACATAGCTCAAAATGTAAACCCAAATTAACCCACATCCTCTTAATTTAACGTGGCTACAAGAGATTCTAAGTACTAAGTGCCATCTCGTCAAGCAAAAACGTCACCAAGAGCTCTTATTGGTCAAGACTCTGGCAAGGAATGACACGCGGGCTATTAAAGAAACACATAAGAAAGGGAAATTTGGCATTGGATTCAGTGTTAAAGAAATACACCCACTCCCAAAGAGTAGGATTGCCAGCTTGGCAATCCGTGTGCTCATTTTGATCCAAGGGCTAAGATTAAGCATCCAATGATTGGCAATGATTGAAAGGACAAGATCAAGACTAAGAGGAGCGTCCTAATCAGACCTAAAAGCTTCTCTTTTCTCCTATAAATACAAGACCTGCTTCACTCACATGAAGCATCTAGGAGTAGTATTAATATAGCTTAGTGTAGTTTTTAAATAATTTGTAATTTTTGCAATTTAGCTTATAGTAATGTCTTAATTCAGTGAATGTAGTTTTTTTTTCAAGCTTGTAATCAGTACTCTTTAATTAATAAAAGTATGTTTTCATTTTAATGTTCAATTTATGTTTTATAAGCAATTTGGTTTTATGCTCTTAATTAATCAAAAGTTCTTAAATTGTCTCTTTAATTCACCACTCAAGCTAGTATTCACTTAGTTAAGCTCTCAAAAGCTTAACTAAGCCTATTGACACTTAAATCCACCCTCAAATTACCACCACTTATAAAAGGAAGGGAAGCTAGTAATGGAAGGGATTCCAAGACCATACCAGCTTATATTTTGCACTAAGTGATAGCTTGTTGATAGCTCAAAAGAGCATTTAATAAGCCTCGTTTAAGCAGAGGCTCTTGTAAGTTTCATTTTTACATTTTTAGTTTTAATTTGCATTTCTAGCTTATTACTGTTTATTTTCTGCTTATTGTTGTTTAGTTTTGCTTATTGATGCTTATTATAATTGATTTATGCTTAATATGTTAGTTTGTTAGATTAAAATTATGGTTTACTTGTTATTTCTAGAAAACAGTGAAAAAACAAAAAATATAGCATTAGTTTGTAGTTTTTATTTCAACTTATTTAGTTATTGAAATTTACTTATTAGGTCTGTTTTTAGCTATATCTGGTATTAGAAATTTGTTCTTTAAATCTTAAATCTATAAGCTAAAAATGGGATTGATAAAGTTAAATAGGTGATTGGTTCAAGCAAGTCAGAACTGCTTGTAACCATTTAGTCTTTTAAATTGAATGCAAACTTCATATTTTGGTTTATATTGATAGGATTTAAAGTTGTTATTAGGATTAATTAGTTTTAATCATCATTCATAAATAGTCATTAGAATCTGTTAGAGAAAGCTCAGATCCTTAAGCTCATTAGGTTTTAATTGTTTCTAGCAGTTAAACTTAGTGGATTTATAGCTATTTTAGTGTTCTATTAGAATAGAAGATAGTTTGCTAAGCCTGCATTTGTTAGTTTTAAGTTTTAGTTGTTCATATGTCAATTGCATCAACAGTCATAAAAGCCAAATAGCCAATTTCTAGCTTAAAAATCAGCAGGTAAAAATAGTTTTTAGAGTTTCTAATTTTGTTCACAAGAAGATTTTAGGTAATAGTAGACTTATTTCAGCTTAATTTGCTTTTAAAAGTTCATTAAGCTATTTGTTTTTAAGCTTAAATTCAGAATTTTGTCTTTTCAAAAAACCAAAGGTTCACTCAGCATACTAAGTGTAATAAGCTATTTTCAAATAGTTTTTTCTTTGTCCATTAGCTTTTCAAAATAGTTTTTAAGATATGTTTCAAGTAGCTTTTTTGGCAATGTTTAGTAGAGTGTAGGGCTTATAGCCAATAGAAGGTATCCACTATTTACTTATTTGGAATTAAGCTCAAAAGTGCCCTTAAGGCCTGTTTGGTTATCAGTTTTATCAAAGTGCTTATTTATGATTTTTAGCTTATTGCCATAAGTTTTTGTTTACTTTCTGTCTTAACTAGCTTATTAGGTTAAAATTAAGTTGTTTGTAGCTTATTTAGTCCAGGATTCAGCTTAATTTAGCTTTCATAGAAAAAACAAAAATATCAAAAATAGCCTAAGTAGCTTTTTCATTAAGCTTTTTCTCTGTTTAATTAAATTTCAAAATGTCTTTTGTTTGCTTTTTCAAATAGCTTTTAGGTTAAGGTTTAAATTAGTAGAGGGCTTATAGTCATAAGGATCTTTTTGTGTGCTTATAATTAAGCTCAAAAGGTGCCTTAGGTCTGTTTGGTACCAGTTTCTCTTTAAGTGCTTAATTGGTAAATTCAGCTTATGCTTGTGCTTTTTGTTCATTTCTAGATTAAAATAGCTTAGAAGGTTAGTTTTAAGTTAGTAGTAGCTTATTTTTAGCTTATCTTAGTTTTCTCGCTTATTTAGTTTTGTTAAAAGTAAAAAAAATGGTTAAGTGTTTCTGTCTAAATTTTTAAGCTGTTAACTAGGCTTATTTGTGATTTAGAAAAAAGTTGTTTCATCAAAAAATATCTTATTATAGCTGTTTTAAACTTTGCCTTTTTTAGGTTTTCAAAAAATTAAAATAGGGGAAACCAAGAAGTCGGGGGTGAGCAAGATCGAACCCCCGACATCAACCTAGTCTCACCCTTTTATAAGCCTCAACACACACACCCCTCACCAACGTGCCCTTGGGACTTTTACGTCCAGGTTTGCACAATCAAACCTTTTAACCCTTTTTTGAGCTTTATATATAATAAGCACTTCGAGTGCTTATTTGAATTTTCCCGGCTTATTTAGTTTAGCTATTTAGGATTTCTCATTTTTCCTACATCCTGCTTATCATAAACTATTTTTAGAAATTTTTTAGGATTTTTAGCTTAAAGTTTTATATTTTTCGTGAATTAATTTAGTTAAAAACTTAAAAAAAATCATAAAAAATAGAAAAATAATCAAAAAAAATAATTTTCTTTTTTATAAAATTTTCTTTTATCACATTCTAGGCTTAGGTTTAAATTTACTTCCGTAGGGTTACTATTTTGAAATTTCACTTTTTAAAGAACGGGATTCGATCCCCGTTATTGTTTTCTTCGTTTTTAAGCTTTAATCACTATCGGTTTAGAATTTCCTTAGCATTTTCTTTTTAAATAGTCATTTAGGATTAGAAAAAGTTTAGATAATCATTTTGGGATTAATTTAGTTCAATTGCTTATTTGTCACGTTTTCTTTAATTACCGTTATTTGAATAGTCGTTAATTTTTCTTGCTTGTTTAAATTGTTTTTAAATTGTAGATTTAGAAAAATTAATCCAAAAAGTTTGAACCAATTCAAGTCATTGTCCAAATAACAAATGAGGTCTTAATTTCATAAGTCTTTGGGAAAACGACCCGGTAATCACTTACCGGTTAAACGTGTAGTATTTTTGTAAGATTTTTCAAACTACCTTTGTCCTCAAGGGTAGTTGTGGAATTTTCTATACTTTGGATATTATTATGTATATACTTGAGTCGTATCAGTGGCCTTGGTGTTTCTATCTTTTTTTACTTTCAACCATGCCCTTCTTTTCAAATGGATTTGGCGCTTTCTTTCGCAAGGTTCTTCTCTTTGGCAAGATTTATTAAAGCTATTTATGGTGAGAGATGAGCGATGGGCTCCTTTGAATCTATCTGTAGACACTCAACTTGGCTGGATATTGTTTGAGAAACTATGTCTCTTACAAATAAAGGTATTGATCTTTTGGCTTTATCTGTAAAAAATAGGTAATGAGGAAGATTTGCTTTTTTGGGATGACATTTGGCTAGACGAGATAGCGTTGAAGCATCGGTATCCTAGGCTATACGCTTTGGAATTATCCAAACATATTAGCGTTTCAAATAAATTGAGTAACAAGTCCTTGGTTTTTTCATATCGTCGTAATCCAAGAGGTGGGATAGAGGAAGATCAGCAACGCTCTCTTCAAGTACATACTGATTGCGTAATTTTATCTCCTATGTTAGATCGTTAGATTTGATCTTATGAGGTTTCAAGTAAGTTCTCGGTGAAATTAGTTTGATCATTTATTGATAATTCGCTTCAGCCAAAAGAGGAGGTGCCTACTAGATGGGTAAACGTGATTCCTATCAAGATTAATGTCTTTGCTTGGAGAGTTCTTTGGATAAGCTCCCCACTCTGTTGAATCTCTCCCTTAGAGGAGTGGATATCCCTTTCATTCTTTGCCCTTTATGTAACATCTCCGTCGAGTCCATTTCAGACCTTCTTTTTTCATGTTCGTTGGCCCGACAATTGAGAACTAAATTTTTATGTTGGTGGGAGTTAGAAGACATCGACCTTGAGTCTTATGAAGATTGGCTTCAGTGGTTTAACAATGTTCACCTTTCTAAGCGGATAAAGGAGATGTTTGAAGGTGCTAATTATGTGATGTGGTGTTTAATTTGGAGATTCAGGAATCTTGCTATTTTCGGTGATAATCATCCTTGTAGAGAGCTTCTTTTTGAGGATCTAGTTCATATATCTTTCATTTGGTGTTCTAGTCGAAGTCAATCTAAATTTAATTGGGTTACTTGAATGATAAACCTTAGTACTATTAGCTTGTAATTTCTTTTAGCTCCTTGCTAGTCTTTTAATAAAATCGCCGTTAAAAAAATAAAAAATAAAATATGTACAGTTAAACTAAAATATGGCGAAACATTTATTTGTATATCTTATATCATATAAGATTCAGTCCTGTATATTTAATGAGGAGTCTTAATGATGGGAATGACCCAAACATACAAACTAAAAACATAATCTGGATGCATATCATGAAGTTTGGGAGTTACACAACCATTAATGGAGCAAGGGAGTTATAGTATTTATGGAGCTATGTATGAAGTTATAACCATTAATGGAGCAACATTAATGGAGCAAGGGAGCCACAGTATTTATGGAGCTATGTATGAGGGTATATAACCATAACAATACAAACAATCCTGATATAATTTTTCCCAAACCAGATCCAAATCACTGGCTACCTTCATCAGTTTTCCCCGATTGAAAAAAAACGTGACCCAATCTCAAGATAATCCAAAAATTGTGTGTTTGATCTGAATACCCTAAACCCGCACCTCCACCGCGAAGTTTCTTATGATTCTGAGGTATATTCAAAGCAAGTATTTTTTTCCTTTTGTAACAATATTCGGTTTTGATAATATTGTTCAAAACCGTGATTTCTTTTTGTGGCTGAGATGAATAACATGAAGGAGAAAGGTATGAATGCTACTTTCATAAGCTACTTTCAAAAAACCAAGATGTATTATATCATTTAAGATCTGAGCAAGTGTTTCTGAAGTTTTATGCAGCAACTAATGATTAGTACCTGTTTTATGATTTGCGCGTCACTACTACCCATGATTATTAACATACTTCTTAAAATTCCGACTGTCATTTTGCTCAAGGTACAAGTTAATTGCATTTCACGTCATAAAGATTTGATATTTTAGGCGTGCAACATCGACCTTTGATTGGGCATTCTTTTCTCCCCTACCTTTCTCTTGGTTCACCTTCCGATCTTTCGGCTTAGACGATTCCCTCCTCGTACTAAAGTCAATCAAAGCCTCGGCATGAACAATAGCCGTAGAGAGATCTTGAACTCCTCGTCGTTCTAACTCCGTCTTAGCCCATCCTTGTAAACCATCAAGAAAGTAAAAGAGAGAGTCTTAGTCGGAAAGCTCCGGAATCTCCAAGACAAGTGTGGTGAACTCCTTGACATACTCCCGTATCGTCCCGGATTGCTTGAGTTTACGAAGCCGACTCTTCGCCTCGTTCTTAGTATTCTTCGGATAGAATTGCTTTTTGAAGCCGCCACAATTTCAGCCTGAGTATCGATAGTTTCCGTACCTCGCTCAATATTCTCCATACCGACTGCTACACCATTAAAGCCGCGGTATCCTTAATGTATGGGTGCCATCATGATCTTGGAAGCCAATCCATCCACCCGTTGACACCTTTACAAGTATTGTTTTCCATATCCACAAGAAATCATCACGCCATAGCTTTCCCGGCCACTAGCTAAGGGACCGCTTGCACAATGTATTATAGCTTGCTGCCTCAATGACTTGATGTAGTGTGGAGGACCTCATCTCCAAACTCCTTTCGTACTTGTGGATCTCGGCCCATGAACGAATCTCTTAAGCCATGGATTTCACGCTTTAAGTCGCCACTAAGCGTATTGAGGGCTACTCGAAAGTCCTCCCTCATACTCGTGAAATCAGAGTCCAAACCTTCTAAGCCCTCTTCTTGGTTCTTCAACTCCGCCATGGATGTCTCAACACCCGCCACTCTCTGATCTAAACTTGCCACAACGTCCTTGGACGTTCCTCTCTTCTTGGGTTGTGACGCTACGTAGTTCCAGACCCCTGTTCTCGTCAATAACTGTACTTCCACTAGTAGCGTTCTTCTTGGTTTCAATCGCCATTGCCTCGAATCGACCTTGTGCTGATACCACTTGTCACGGGGTCATCGTTTCGACCCCGAGTGGCGTCCTTACACCGATAAGGACCAACCATCCATCCCGCGTATAATAGAGGTTCACTGGTTTCGTCCTGCCTTGGACTCATCAGGGGAGCGGCCCCAACTCCCGACCAGTGTAGTGCCACATAGAGTCTCTGCTCGTGGCACGTACTACACCCTTACCGTTGAGGTACTCCAACAAGACCAACATGAATAAACCAGCAATCCTCGCATTCATGTACGTCATCCAAGCAGAACCCGACCCTTCAGAATTGGGGCTCGTGACATTAAGGCATCCTTTGCTTATATATATGACAATTATATATAAACATTTCGACAAATACTAACACGTGGTATTGTTTTTTCTACATGTGAATACTTGCACATGATTGTTGACCATAAAATGTTATAATTTTACATATAACCCTATTATAGTGCATTGTTTTATCGAAAATTATTTGCTTTTTAAATGAACATGAACGAACAAAGACTTGAGCATTTTATAGTTTGGATTATGGACGTGTTAAACATAATTTGATATGAGTTTTAATAAATTCTGCAAAATACGTGTTCAATTCAAGCAAGTACGTTCTTCCAATTTACTGGCATGATGCAGACCCAACATGTTTAAACGAGAATGAATTTATCCATTACATGCTTTGAAGTTTGAATCCTTCTTTCTTTTTTCATGAGAAAAGACTTGAGTGTATGTTATTTATTTTGTAGTCTGAATTCTTAATTCTATTTTGCAGTCTAGTTCAAAGCATATAAAAACATGTTTGTTATTTATTTTGTATGTTGGTGACAATAATTAGTATTATCAGCTTAATTTTTTCCAATAAACAACCTCGGTGTAACGCATGAGTATTCGTATGTGAATAATGTTCAATCGGTAGTTAATGGCTTCAAAGTACTCAAACAATGACGAACTTATTTGTTGTATAATTTGCGGCATTGATTTCTAATGGATGTCGAAAGTGTCTGTGATTATTTTACGAGCAATTTTGTTAAAATAATGTACGCTCGTGTATAATGAATTCCTCTTTTTCCATCCTTTCCAACAACATGCATTCTATCGGCTCAAACGTCTCTCTCGTCACATCCACAATAATCCACAAGCTCGTCATGTTCATTGCTATATATATATATATATATATATATATATATATATAGGATAAAGATCAAATAAAAAGACAAATATTCGTGAGAATGATAAAAAGATTTATTTTTTTAAAAAAGTTCTTAAAAAATTCTGAAAAAATTTCACAAGATCGTGATATTGGTGCTTGAAAAAAGTTGTAAATGAAATTTTCGAAAGTGGATGGTTTTGCGAAAAAATTTTATTAAAAAAATACGTTTTGGTGCATTAAATCGATTTTTTGTGCATCAAAAATTCGTGTTTTGTACCCAGTTTCTTTTTGACTTTTTGCTTCAAAAATTTTATTGCGCATCAACTCTTAACTAAAGTCGAAAATTTGGTGCATAAAATTTTTTTTGTGCATCAAATTTCTTTTCTTTTGACGCATTAAAAAAGTATAAAAACTCAAAATAGATAAACTTCTTTTACAAAGTTTTATGCACCAACATATGATTAATGGAATTTTTTTAGAATTTTTCGAGAACTTTTAAAAAAAATTTATTTTTTATTCCTTATATATATATATATATATATATATATATATATGTAAGTTAAAATAAAAAGACAAATATTCGTGAAAATGATAAAAAGAAAACTTTTTTTAAAAAAATGTTCTCGAAAAATTCTAAAAAAATTCCATTTAATCAGGTATGTTGGTGCATAAAATTTGTAAAAGAAGTTTTTCTATTTTGTGTTTAATTCGTTTTTTTAATGCGAAAAAAAGAAATTTGCATGACAAAAAAAATTTTGATGCACAAATTTTTTGACTTCGTTATTGTTTGATGCACAATAAAATTTTGATGCAAAAAGTAAAAAAAAAGTTGGGTACAAAAACGAATTTTTGGTTGCCCTCAAAAAACCGATTTAATGCAAAACGTTTTTTTTTTTAATAAATTTTTTTTGATGGCAAAACGATCCACTTTTAGAAAAAACTTCATTTACAACTTTTTATGCACCAAATTACACGATCCTTGTGGGGAAACATTATTTCAGAATTTTGTAAGAACTTTTTTAAAAAAATAAATTTTTTTATCCTTCTCACGAATATTTGTCTTTTTATTTGATCTTTATCCTATATATATATATATATTATATATATATATATATATATATATATACTATATATATATGCAGGGCCGTCTTTATGGTGTGCAAGATGGCGCGACCGAAAAGGTGCTGCTAAAATTTTGGGGGGACTCAAAATTTGTCTCATTAACAGTTATATGAGTGTGCACATATTTTTACGAAAAAAAGTATTTAGAGAATAAAGTATCTTAAATGACTAATACGTTGAAGGTTTAGATAACTAATTGCATTATATTCTATAAACGGTGATACTTTATATATAACATTTATTCTCGAAAAAGCCACATTATTTAATTTCGTTCAGGACCCTCGAAAAGGCCTCATTATTTAATTTCGTTCAGGACTCTCAAATTTTCTATAAATTCCTCTTCATGTAGAATTTGACCATTTACTTGAGCTTGTACCAATAACACTTTTTCCTTAAACCATGAATCATCCCGTTTCCTCTTAGGTTTAGTGTACTATTTGGACATGTATCCTTCTCCTTTATAGTTATAACAAATAACCGTCCTTTGTTTCCCAGAATTGCTTCTACTTGCTCCTGGAGTGTAGGTCCTTGTAGTACCGCAACAAAAGAAGTGTGTCTCCCCTGAATTGGTTATAAGGTCACTCTCCCATCATTAATAGTAGCTTGTTGCCTAGGGTTTGATGAATTCGTCAGCTGGTTATTGGTAGTAGGATAGCGAGAAGTGACAACAGTAGTCAAGAAAGACATCATGTGATTGATGGCATCAATGGGATCATCACCTTTCTGGAATACTGGAACAATTAGACTTGAGTCTAGTTGAGGAAATTCAGATTGTTGGTTAGCCGTGGGAGAATATTCTAATTGAGGGATGGATGATGATGGAGAATAAACATTGTGATGAACAGATGATTGATAATCATTGGATGAATAAGTGATTGAAAGAGGTGTTGATGATTAATTATTTAAGTATTGTTGAGACTGATAAGGTGAACCATGCTATGGAGACTGATATGGTAAAACTTGTGGCTGAAATTGAGATTTTTGGTATGAGTGTTGATGAGTTTGATCAGGAGACTGGGTCTTCTGATGGGTTACAACCAAAGCAAGTGGATCTGAGTTGCGTTCATGCAGTAAATGAACCTCATTTGCATGAAATTCATGTTGTCCCAAGTACGCATGAAGATGATCAATGTTGGTTGTGTGCAAATCCCCAACCAGTTTGACATCTGTCACATATTTTCTCCACTCAGGAGGAAGAGTATTCAAAAACTTGGTGGTCACTTGAAATTGTTCCAGTTTCATATTGTAGATGTTCATGTCGTTGAGTAGCAGTAAAAATATCAAGTAGAAATCATGTAGTGTTTCCCCCTTCTTATAAGTAAACTTATCGAATTCATCATAAAGCTTACATTCTCTTTCTTGTTTCGTCAATGAAGTTCCTTGAATGAGAAGTTGAATTCTTTCCTAAAGTTCCTTGGCGACTATATGATTGCTAACCAATACATAGACCTCAGGTGGTAGTCCTTGGAGAATGATATTTGTTGCCTTGATATCACAATCAGCTTGAATTGCTTCCGTAGCAGATAACTCAGAATATTTCTTTGGTCTTGTCATTCCATTTCCCTCAATTAAAAGCCAGATGAGTGGACCATTTTCAACGGATTCAAAGATCATTCGTCCATGTTGTTTATTCATCATATATAGCTCTATTATGCTTTTCCAAGAATCGTACATATCTTTTTCCAACATAGGTGGACGATTGTCAGCACCCGACAGAATTGCTTTGTCAGCAAGAGTCGTCATTGAGAAATTTGTATGTTAAAAGATTATTGTCGGATCAAACGGTGGTAGAAAGAAATTGTGTTTGTTTAAGTTGTCTTTTAAGAGTTTTAATTCTTGAAACTACACGGGATTTTACAATTCTTGACAAAACCAGGATAACTAGTTAATATTTCACTGGCTTTTACAAGTCAAAGAAATAAATCATATAATTTAGAAATGTGAGTTGTTTGGTTTCTATTAAACTTGACTAGTTCGGTGGTCTTTGAGAATTACTAGATCGGTTGTTTCTCGAAAAACTGACTAGATCGGTTCTCACTGAGAAATATCTAGATCGGTACTCACTGAAAACTACTAGTTCGGTTATCACTGAAGAAAAACTAGATTGGTATTCACAATAATTAACTAGATCGGTTCTCACTGAAAACTACTAGTTCGGTTATCACTGAAGAAAACTAGATCGGTACTCATGAAAAATAACTAGATATGTTCTCACTGAAAACTACTAGTTCGGTTATCACTGAAGAAAACTAGATCGGTACTCACGAAACCCACTTTTTCAAAACTCAAAAAGACACGTTTTTGACGATTGTTTTCCGAAATTTTTTGTACCAAAAGTGTTACTAAGCCTATAGGGACAAGAAAAATGAAAACTTTAAGGTTTTTAATCCGAAAAAATTTAAAATCAAGATTTTGACCTTTATAAAGCTAACGAACCCAAAATGACACAAAATAAAAGATTTTTGTATATCTCTAAGCGCACACACCTATATCCAAGGATACTAGATCAAAGCTACCTATGTAGATGATCTTTTAGTGTGAAATTTAAGCTTAGAAAACAAAAAAATAATCAAAAGACGAGGTCTTTTTAATGTAAAACACACGAATAAAAAACAAGTAAACATAAAATCTAAGCACACCACTTCATGGATCTTGATACCAATTGTATACTAATCTAATAACATACTTGATGAGAGGGAAAGAGGTTGTTTTAGTGATAGAAAGGGTTGGATGAACACTTAGAGAGAGAAAGTAAACATAAGATAGAAAATGTATTATGTGTGAAAAATGAACAACTAACCACCTCTCCAAGGCATGAAGAGGTGTATTTATACTGCTATTTTGGTCGGCCATGGGAGCTTTGTGGGCTTTCCATGGGCCTTTTGGCCCTATTAGATTACTAAACATTATATTGACAAACTGCGGGCTTTGACTAACTATTATTGGAAGTGACCGATACTTTTTGTGTTTCTAACACAATCACAAACCCATGACTTAGCATCCCCGCAAATCATGTACCAAGACCTAGCATCCCCGCTAGTCTTATTACCTGCGTGTACCAACGCTCTTAGGGTCGTAACCCAGAATGACATACCGCACCTAAAGCATACCAGCTGGAGCTATATTTAGGGCAAAGAACCATACAGAGTATCGTACCAACACATATCATTCACATAGTAGTCATAAGCACATACATTGTCCCAAAAACAAAACCACATTTCGCACAGTTCAGAAAACAGTTCAAAACACATTTGAGTATCATTTTCCCCCAACGGAAAAGATTTAAAAAGTGGGGCTACGAGAACTTACCTCAAGCAGCAAACTAAATATTACACAATCAAATGCAACGACGTCCGAACACGACCTAGTCCAATTAATGTCCCATTTTAATCATTCATTTCCAAAACAGTTTTTAGGTTTCGATGCATAGAGGTCAGATGCGTTATACGGTTATCCTTAATGTTTTAGTGGTGTGATGGTTGACAACTTAACTTCAAATGATACCATATCCCAACTCATATCTCAGTATAATATACTTATACTATTTAAGTAAAAAAGTTAAGTAATATAAGATAATAAATACTTGAAAATATACTTCGATAATTCCATTCGGTACACTTAGTTACCATAAATACACCATTTATACTATACAAAAAGAAAGGTTTATTTACGTTAAACATCTTAGAGAAGTTTCGAGAAAAATTATATTTTTCGTCTTTTAGTCGACTTATTAAAATAATAATATTTTATTATTTTTATTAAAAATCGCCGTTTTGAGTAAAAATTCTAAGTATACACTTTTTACGAAATTTTGACATGACCAGTAAGTTTATACAATGTTTTCCAAGGGTTTTAAACCTTTATTCAAAACATTTTTCACAAATTTCACCAATTTCTGACAAAAACTCAAACCCTTTTTTGCAATGTTCACCAACTCGTATTTCTCCAAGATAACTTTCAACATCAATTTATAAATATGTTTCGCTTCCCAAAAGTCTGTCAAAACTCATAAAATGACTAGTTTATGGCCCAATAAGGATCCATGAAGATATTCATACGTATAATATATACTTTAGGCACAATACCAAAGCCCATTAGTAAATATAAGTCCAAAACAATAAGTAACAAAGTAACCCGAACCACAATAAGCCCCTCATAAGCCATGCTTCAAAAGGGCTTATTGGGCCGTGAGCCCATAAGCTCTAAAATCTATATACTTAAGCTTAAAAATAAGCTAATAAGCTACGTATCGTATTTAGTTATCACCATAAGCTATAATAATAGTCCATGAATATACGACATACAAGGTAAATAACCAAAAACACATCTCTTGTGTTTTCCATCTTTTGCCGAGAGCACATAAGCCTAAAATAATCCATTCGAGCTTAAAAATAAGCCAAAATAAGCCATATACAAAATAAGTTACATAGCAAATATATGTTTTTCAACCATCATGACCACAATATCAAAACTAACAAAACCTTATCCTTCTTTTTATTCCATTCGAACCAAAACCGAACCACATATACCATTCGCAAACTTTTCATTTTTGATTTTTAACAAACGGGCCGTACAACTAACATCTATGCATCATTTAACACTCAAAAGTACAAGTTAAATAAA
Organism: Tanacetum coccineum; assembly: GCA_026074375.1. Classification (NCBI taxonomy): domain Eukaryota; kingdom Viridiplantae; phylum Streptophyta; class Magnoliopsida; order Asterales; family Asteraceae; genus Tanacetum; species Tanacetum coccineum. The sequence goes on from BQNB010082392.1 coordinate 23,452, forward strand.
AATTTATAAAACTTACAAAGAGGGTTTCAAAAGAGCGAGAGCGAACGTGAGCCGACTACCAAATGTAGTTTTCACAATAACCTCGAGCACTATAACCAGCCCAAAACTCCAAGACTCTTCATGTTTTTGATCAAATTTCAAAAATAATAAGTGTGTGTGTGTTGGCTTATTTCAGACGTAAGAGGATAGAAAAAGGGAATAGTATGTGTGTTTTGATTTTGAAAATCATATGAAATGTGTGTGTTAGGATACATACAAGACATATATGTACCATGCTAGGACCACTCTTGCTAAAAAAACACCTTGTCTCCCTTGTAGTTTGAACTGTGTATAAGGAATCCAAAGGGGGTTGATGCGTAAAATTATTTTAAATAATTAATTGACAAGTTTTAAATTTATAAAACTCGTCTACTGATACACGCACTAACGTGCAGAGAACCTGGTCGTATATAGTGTAGTAGTTTGGTAAATCCGAGGTCGTCCCAAGAGCTAAGGTTTACTAGTTTTAATTTGATTATGTCACGTTGAACAAGGTTTTAAAGTTGATTTTAATAACTACAGAAAAGTAAATGCAATAAAGTAAAGTGATAGAAGAATTTAGCGAGAAAAGCATGCTAGCCTAACCATTTCGTTACTAATGCTACGATTACATTTTCCTGTGCAATGTTTAATTATAAGTTCCATTAGTGGTTCTAATATCGACAGACGCGAATTGGCATTTGAGGTCTGTCCTATACTTACTCTGCGATCCCACATTCCCCTATGATCACACGAGCAGGGCATCCAAGTTTTTAGTGGTTAAACCCCAACTATCCTTAAGACCAATTTATAATCTAAACCGATTATTAACCCCCTCTGAAAGAGTTCTCGTACTTTTTAAGTATTTAATATGGCAAAGGCGGATATTTGGTTAATTCCTACACTAGGGATAGGTGTCAAGCTACCCTAGTATCCTGCTAATCCCAGGTTTAACATGGTAAGTCTAATATCAGGATTAACAAGATCTAAGCCACCCTCTATACTACCAAGACACAAGGATCAATGAAAGGCTATAAGAATATCTAACAAAACCATAATTGAACATGAAATATTAATCATAACAATAGTAAATACATGGTTAGGCCAGCACTTAGAGTGCTTAGCCGTTCATGGTAACAGAAATGCAAGAATTAATGAACATAGACATGGATTGAATCATCATTGTTCTTACAGTGAATGTTATGAACAAGTAAATACAAGAAATATGTAAAGTGACTTATCCTTTGTACCTCTTGATGAAATGCTTCGAACCTTAAGGGTTTGGTTCACCCCTTGGAACTGTGTTGTGAGTTCTAGAAGTGAGTGATGCTAAATGAGCTGGATGAGGGCTCTATTTATAGACTTCGAAATTGTTACGGCGTAACCCTTAGGAGACGTTACGCTGTAAACTTGCAACGTAGGCTTCCAGCCATTAAGGCTAAAATGTTGTTACGCGTAACCTTGTCGCCTATGTTACGCCGTAACGCTGACTCGGATAAATCATCTTCTAAGAATTTTGAATGTTACGACGTATAGTAGGAGATGCTTTACGCCGTAAAAGGTATGATGACTCATTTCTTCATTAAAATATGTTACGACATAATCCCTCGAGGGTGTTACGCCGTAAACTACCTTGAACTCTTTACTTTGGTGCATTTCATATCCAAATCCCTTGTCTTTTGCTAAAATGCTCACTTGGTCCTTGAAAACTAAATATAAGTAATGAAGTAACGTTTTCAAACATTTACAACGTATTTATAAGCATTTTCATAGGGAATTTGATATTAAAATGTATTAACTATTTGATGTTATCAAATATCCCCTACTTGACTTCTACTTGCCCTCAGGTAGAACCATTTAGAATAATTTATGAAAAGATTTCCCCAATTTAACTCGAAGAAATGAATTTATAAGTTACTTATGCTAGAAAATACCAGAGCCGAACACCTCACGAAAAGGGATAAAAACACTCAACTCTCATTAATAATCTAAGTGTTTCATTTCTGGATGATCACTCAATCGCACAGTCATAGCATGTATCCTATCATAAGCTTGGAAAGTACAGAAGTTTCCACCAACTAGAATTAGGGTCTAAACAGTCTCAAAGGCAACAAAGGTGACAAACAGGTTTAAGGGTGAATCATCCTGCAGTCCTTTTCCAAAAGCGTTACACCAACAAGGGCGACAAAATCACATATACACATCCATAACGATGGAATAGACATACATGATTGCAATCAAATCCCTTATTCGATCAAAACCAATGGTCGGGATGTAGAACGATATAGGGTAGGATAAGACACAGGATACACAATAATTATTGTTAAGTATAAACACGAAACAAATAGTCTAAAGTAATATAAGGTTGTCATAACTAGCTACTGTCTATCCATAAGTCCAAGAGTCTAAGTCTGAAATCTGATCTTTAATAATGGGCTACTAGCTCCATTCTTCATAATCATTAAGATGGCTTATAGTTGCACCATCTTTACATTTTTAGCACATTGATGGCTTCTATTTGCACCATCATTTTTCAAATTTACAAATGCTACAAGAGTTTATATCTTTTTATTATTTCCCCTGTAGCATTTGATATAATACATATGTCCCCCTACTTTAGATGAACAATATCGAAAGTGATGATATAAGGGGGGTCTTTATAGATCATTAATGATTGGTCTTCTACGAATGCATAAAATTTTCATACCCATTCCCCCCGAACTACGAACTTAAGCAGCCAGAGATTTCAACACGAAAAGAATAAAGACTACAGGATAGGCTAAGGCGAAATGTTGTAATGAATCATATAGGGTTTGTACAGAGATTGGCATAACAAGGTGATGTAGGGGTATTTTGCACTAACATTGAGTGCAACAAAGGTTTTACACAGGGAGGTCGACAAGTCAGTGTGATAAGTCGATAAACATACACATAGATGTTTTTTGGGTGATTTCCTAAGATGTTGTGATGCGTATTTTCTTTTAAATAGATCAGGTTTTAAATTTATAAACTACGAACCACCTAAGATCTATATACACACTAACGAGCAGAGTACCCGATCGCGTGCATTATACTTGGGATAAGTCCAAGGTTGACCCAAAGAGCTATGTGTAAGGCTTTTAAAACAAGGTAATTTGCTATTAAACTAGAAAGCAATTTAAATTACCGCGTTTGGATTTAAGAACATGAAAACTTTAGTTGAAATTATTTAAGTACAGTTTAAGGGAAGAGAGTGCAATCCTAATTACTTCTTAATTAACTTAATGATTCAATGATTATACTAATTGGGAAAGTCAGGATCAAATGGTCATCAAATCCTTACTTATCTCGCGAAAGCCCAGTCCTATAGGTCATAGGAACCGAAACTTTATCCCACTAGTCATGGTAAGCAAGCATCATATTCGGCATTCTTATGATCAAAGTAATATAACCAAACAAATAACCAAAATTAACATGAAACAAATGAATCATAATGATAATTAATAAGAAAAGCTTAGCCGAAAACTGAATTCATACAATCAATATCACTGTCAATTAATGAAAGTAATGAAAACATGATAATTGAACCAAACTAGTATGATGATGATGATCAGGACCAACTTTTCTCTTCTAGGATGGCTGCGGAGTGCTGGAAAATGACCTAGGATGATCTCCTAGTCGTCCCCTCAAATGAGAAGAAGAATGGTTGCTCATTTGGGCTAAATTCGGTCTCTATTTATTGGTTTCTGATGGTTTACGGCGTAATCGATTCGTTGGTTTACGCCGTAACCTTGCTAATGTAGACTTTCCAAAATATAGGCAAAATGGACTTTACGGCGTAACCAAATGGAAGGTTTACGGCGTAACATAAGTGTTTATGGTGTAACATAAGTGTTTATGGCGTAACTGAAGTGGTTATGGCGTAACGTAGATTTTATGGCGTAATCTATTTGTGATGTTACACCGTAAACTCTTCCAAAATTGTAGTAATTGCATTCTTGTGGCTCGTCAGTTGTGATCCGGCTCTAACCCAAAGCACGAAAGTTGTAGATATCACTTTCCTCTATTCAATGCCACTTGAATCAACTTCAAATGAGTTAGTATGAAGAAGTTGTGGTCAAAATACTATAGCATATTTCTCGAGATATCTTAGGAGCATTTCTTCTTCGGCTTTGTTTCTTCAAATAATTCTTTCACGAACCTTTCATAGTAACTCTAAATCATAAGTGGATAGCTTCATATATATTATTCTTTTGTAAAAGCATGTATTAATCATGTCACTAAACTCCAATGCCTTGTTTATCTTGATATTATAGTCTAATTCTTGTGTTTCTTGCCAAATGCTTGCGTTTTTCTTGAAAACAACAAAATAAGTGATTAAGTATCATATTCAGGTATTTATAAGATATTTGCAAGCATTTTCATAGGGATTTTGACCCTAAAAAGTATCAAATATTTGATGTCATTAAATATCCCCCTACTTGACTTCTACTTGCCCTCAAGTAGACCTGTCAGAATAATTCATAAAAATATTTCTCCAATTTAACTTGGAGAAATGAATCTATAAAATATTTATCCTAGAAAACATCAAAGCCGAACACCTTACGAAAAGGGGATCAAAATTCACTCAACTCTCAAACTAGTCTAAGTGTTTCATTTTCGGGGTGATCACTCAATTGCACAGTCATAGCATGTATTCTATCATAAGCTTAGAAAGTACACAAATCTCCACCAACTAGAGTTAGGGTCTAAATGGCTTTCAAAGGCAACATAGATAACACATACTGGTTTAAACTAGGTGAAATCTTCACCAAAAGCGTTACACCAACAAGGGCGACAAACCATATATACACATCTATAACGATGGAATACACATACATGATTGCATTCAAATTCCCCCATTCGAGTAAAACCAAGGGTTAGAATGGAGAATGATATAGGGTATGTATCTTCCAATCCTTCACCAAAAGCGTTACACCAACAAGGGCGACAAACCATATATACACATCTATAACGATGGAATAGACATATATGATTGCATTCAATTCTCCCATTCGAGTAATACCAAAGATTAGGGATTAGGCATGGGAACACATTTAATTAGTGTTAAATAAAGACACAAAACAAATAGTCAAATATAATCTAAGGTAGTCATAACCGGCTATTGTCCATCCATATTCCAAGTGTCCAAGCATGAAAACCTGATCATATCTCAATAATAGGCTAGCCTCGGATGTAACAATGAGATCCTGCGAAACATATTAGCCCAATCTTCAAAATCAACAGATAACTTATAGTTGCACCATCTTTATCACTTGTTGGTTTTATAACACATAATTAACATTTACAATACACAAGGAGTTTATTTATACACTTTTTCATAATACTTTTGTCATAAATACATAATACATCCCCCCACTTGAGATGAACAATATCAAAAGTGATAATACTTGGGGGTCTTTAATGATCATAATGATATGTCTTCAACGAAAGTGCCAAAATCTTCGAACACATTTCCCCAAACCATGGACTTAAGTAGCTAGGAATTTCAACACAAAGAAAAATATAGACTACAGGGTTGGCTAAAGTGATATGGTGTAACGAAACATATATAATATGGGTTAAAACACGGATTGGCTCAACAGGGTGATCTAAGGGTATCTTGCACTAATAATGAGTGCAACAAAGGGTTTTATCACGGGAGGTCGACAAGTCAGTGTAACAAGTCGATAAACACACACATATGGGCTATTTGGGTGAATTCCTAAATTTTGCCTTCTCGAACCATCTATTCTTACTAATCAATTATGTCTTGAAATGATGTACATGCCAAGTTTTAAAGTCTACAATACTACTAGCACACTCATATTTTTGGTGGATTTTTGTATAATGG
>BQNB010082393.1:0-29340 GCA_026074375.1 Tanacetum coccineum
AGTTAACAGTATTCGTTCATGAATGAAAATATGTCAAAGGTTGACTTTTAAGAGTCAAAAAAGTATCACTTAACATGAGAATTCTACATTAACTATATCGTTCAGGTACAGGAAACTAGTTCAACCTCCAACCATATGAAAGTACCAACATTAATAAATGAAATAATGACTTTTAAGAGTCAAAAAGGTATCACTTTCATTTGTGAAGCAGAAATTCATTTTGTATACAGGTGGGTTACTATTCATTGAAACTTGAATGATTGACTTTTCAAACCATCATACTTGACATTCCATTTTAAACGAGCTGGAAATGCAAAGACAACATTACACTTTCAGATCATCAACATTGGCATTTTGTTGCATAACGACCACTATTCTCAGAAAGCACACAAGTAATTTGCTTTTTTAGGGGGAATTGTAGCCTTTTAAAAAAGACTATTCTTATTCTATTTTCCATCTTCACAATTAATAATGTTAGTCTGCTGCACAAACAAATACGGAATAGTCAAAAGGAATCAACAACGAAATAGGTGTTCAATAGATAGTAATTAAAGCCCTAATCTTCGCTAGCTGAAAGCAATCCTTTTCGTAAGCCAACAACTTGGACCAAAATTTGCCTCGAAAAGCAGTTTATTTGATCATCTTCTTCTCCAAGATTCTACGCTTAAGAACTAAATTTCAGGAATAGGATGAAATAACTTGCTGGTTTTCGATATTCCTAAACCTTCCCAAAAAGCAAACTTTCAATCTTGAATTTATGCTAAAAGTTAAAGAATCAAACACCTTAAAACACACACAAACCCTTAATAACGAAGAAGATCAAATGCCCATATGAACAAGAACTAAAAAAAATAAACTTGCATCGCATTATAGCATAAGAGCAAAATTTCAAGAATCGTGGTTAATGCTTTTCAATTCCCCTAAATATTTCCAAATAGCATACTTGCAATCTTTATCATATGCTAAAAACATAAAGAATCAAACATGAAACGAAGCACATAACCTAAAAACCACATCTTAAAACACACATAAAACCATAAATAACAATATATTCAAGTAATTGATAAATTGGTGCTTTTAAATTCCCTTGATCTTACATATAGCAAAGTTTTAATCTTTATATTCTTACTAAAAATACCCATAAGAACAAACATCAAGCCAAACCCATAACCTAATTTTAACACCTTAAAACACACATACATAACCTAAAATCCATAAATAACAAACACCCATATGTTAAAACAACTAAAGACACTAACTTTACAAGTTTCCAACAACCCAAAACACACAAAAACCCCTAAAACTGAAAAATAACAGATACCCATATGAAAAAATCGCTAGACACATAAACTTGTTAAGTTTCTAGCCTCAAAATCAAAAATTAACAACTACCCATATGACAAAAACAGCTAAAAATACAAACTTCATAAGTTTTAACCCCTAAAATGATAAAATAACAACTACCCATATGCAAAAAAATGCTAAAGATATAAACTTTATAAGTTTCAACCCCTAAAAAAAAGTAACAAATACCCATATGACAAAAACAGCTAAAAATATAAACTTTATAAGTTTCAACTCCTAAAATAAAAAAAAAAAAAATACCCATATGAAAAAACAACTTACAAAGCATTAGCATGTTGTATATCAGCTTCAATAACCTTCAAAGAATCTTCATAAGAAGACCTTCCAAGTGGATAATACATCATTTCCATCCTCACTTTTTTTTCAAATTTGTTTTTTTTTTGTGATCTTATAAAATGTTCAAAAATCAAAACCCAAAAAGGATTTGGCTTAGATTATAAAGGGGGAGAAAAGACTTGGAAGAAAAGGCAAATGAAAGAGTGGGTTCTTCTTATCCTTTGGGTTTGGGCAGTTTATTTATTTATTTATTATTTAATTGGAATTATTTAATAAAATATTTAATATAAAATTGATGAGGTATAAAGACTTGCAATATGAGGTTAGGAAGGTGTTGGTTGAGTACTTTGGGTTTGGTTTAAAAGATGCTTTGATAGCTCCTAATCTTTGAATGAAGTTGGGCTTTTTTTACTTTGCTAAAATCAAGATTCTTGTTACCAAAATAAGTATTCATTTGGGTGGTGTTATTTTTAGTAACCAATATAGTTATTCTTGTTAAATATTTTGTTATAGATTTTGATCTAAGAAACCATGTTTTAGGAAAGGTTTGATATAACTTAACAAATAAGTCAAATGTGTTGGGTAAGTTAAGTTTTTGTGTATGCATTCAAATAAGATAAAGTTATTTGAAGTTATCTTATATTTAAAAAAAAATAATTAGTTGAAGATAACTTGAAACCTGATATAAAATTGTCGTAATTATAATGTATTATTTTGTGTGATTATTAGTGGATATAGTTAACAAAGTTCAATAGTGTGTATTGGCGTTTCACTTTACACGATGACCGATTATTTTAAGGTTAGAATGAGTGATTTCTTTGAGCTTATCTGATATAATAATAAGCTTACTGAAAACTTGATGCTCGTAAGCGCATTTGTTATTTCTTCTTTCATGAGTTTATTTGCTCAAGCTTATAAATTTATCAAAATTTTAATTAGATTATAAGTTATCTAACACACGTATGATTCAATTGCTTTTGACAATAATTATGTGTTTTTATTGTTAAGTATATATATGACCCATTTGCTTAGGTGCTAATAATGGTGTTCGCTAAGGAAAAGACATGATCGATTGCTAAAACAAAATTATGTATGAATTAAATCATATATTGCTAGAAGGTCGTGTAACTTTGTCAATTTCTTGTCAAAGTTTTATTTAAGAACATACCAAACATGTAGCATCTAGAAAGTCTAAAGAAACGGTTGTAAACGAGAATCACACAAATTTTTATATGTGTTATTATAATGATTTAATTATTTAAGTTTAGATATGTAAGTCACCAAATTATCCAAAGCTTAGCTAATTTAATCGTATTTGCATTTAATTATTTAATAAATGCTCCCTCCAATTGGGACTTTGGATGTCAAATCTTTCTGGCTACAATTATTTTTCTTGTACTAATTAGGGTTTACTTTACCTACAAAATAATATTGAAGTGGGCATTGCTGCCTCGCTGGTTTCATTTGTTTATACCTATCATTATCATGCCTAATACAAACACATTATTTCTTGTTTTATAAGTAAATATTTTATCGTTTGTACTAAAAAGTCACTTTGAATAATTATTTATGCACCAATTTAAAATAAGTATATTTAGTTACAAGTTTTTGTTATGTAGTTTAAGAGATGCATATGTTCTCGTTTCACTAAATGCATATCTTGTTTTAAATGCACTAATTTACATAAATATCATTTTTCACATTGCAATAAAAGTTTTTTAGAAAGATTTGATAAATATCAAGGGTATGTTTGGCAAAACTAGCTGTAAGCTGTATGCTGTAAACTGCAAAGCTGTTAACATGAGCTACAAGCTGTATTTTTTTTCAATAAAAGTGTTTGGTAAACTAGCTGTTAACTGTAATTATATGATGTAAAATGACATAAAAGGACATATTGTAAACAAATATAAAGCATACAAATAATAAACTAGTTATATTAATAAATATCGTAGGTGCTTTGAAACACGCATGATTGTAATAGTCACTGACGACGTGCATTCCATATTGATGCAGCAATATCATCCCGAATTCGTTTCATCTCATTAGATGTTCCTTGAGAGACGTTTTCAGTGTTTGTTTCATGGCCACGAACATCGTGAAGTTCATCAGGTGGTATGTAATTTGGATGTTGCTCGATCGTAGTAAACATCATATCTTCTTCATCACTATTACGAATGTAGTTATGCAAAGCAAATGCGGCCATAATGACAGCAATTTGAGTTTTCACACTAAACTGGGGCATCCCACCAAGTATTTTCCACCGTTTCTTTAAAATTCCAAACGACCTCTCAATATAGCTTCGCAAAGATGAATGAGAACGATTAAAAGCTTCTTTCATGTTAGTAGGTGGCTCATTTTGAAACTGAGACTGGTGATATCTTGTCTTGGAATACGGAACAAGATATCCATTTCTTTCCGGATATCCTTTATCAACGAGATAATATTTACCTGTCAAAATGGTTAAAACGATGATTAGTATATTATAGCTTGTATATTTAACCACATAATAATATTAAACATATGTATAGTCACCTTCAGGTGGTTTTGGGAAGTTCATTGCTTGCGTGTTAATCGCATGAAGAAAGACATGTGTGTCGTGTGCTGATCCTTCCCAACTAACCGATATGAATGTAAAACACATATTAAAATCACATGTTGCCATTACATTAAAAGTAGGTATCCCTTTTCTACCGATATAATGAACTCGTTGAGCCTCTGGGACACATGCTCCTATGTGTGTGCCATCAATGCATCCAATGCAGTCCTAAAACCAAATTAAATAATATAAATGATAACGATATGATGTTTGACATTTTAATAAGTAAACTTAACATAATTAAATTACTACCTTAAAATACTGCATGTATCTTTTATCATTCATGATTTGAGGTGGTATAGGGAAACTTGGATCTTTTGGCCTAATAATATCATTTTCTAGACAATCAAAACTATTACCTTTAGCAGTTATTGCATCTAAAACATCATGAAATGCTCTACTAATAGTCTCTCCAGAACCCAACATCCCTATTAGACACTCCCAATGCAAATGTGTAGACAAATATCCCTAACTTTTCAAGAGCGAACATTTTATCACTTGACTTTAATCTGTAATTTGCTTGTAGTTCCCTACATAATTTCTTGAAAATGTGTGGATGCATTCTAAATGCATTTACACAACGAATAGAATTACCATTTAAAACATATTTCATCAAATCCTCTACTTTTTGTTAGGATGTCATGCATGGTTCCTATACATATGCTTAAAGTAGTACTCAACAACTATATCAATGTCGTTAATCATATCTAGTAAAATATCTATAAAGTGTAGTTTTTTTAATCTTCTTCCTTTTTTTAATATCCATGGTAATCCTGTACAATTCAAGAACATAAAAATTAGATAATAACATATATATAATCAATTTCTAAAAATATTACAATTAAAGAACATTAAAAAGTCCATAAAATACTACAATAAGCATATCTCCATTAAACCTAAACAAGAACACAAGCCATTATCCAACAACAAACTATAGAAATTCGCAAATAAAAGAACAAAATGTTTCATAACGTGTCGTCAAGCAGCACATAGAAAAATACATCACATCACACCACGCTCTGTCATGTCCACATAACTAACAAGGCTAACCAAGCCATCCTAACTCATCATCTGGCATACTCATGTAACAGTTTCTCTCTTTATACGAGATCTTCAAACACTAGTGCCATTGCGAACTAACCACTCAACGTACTACCTTTACAGCAATTAAGGTCGTGCTTTCTATCAAATGGATTAATCACGCTACACCTGCTCAAGTACTAAACTTATTACTTTGAGTTACTGTTAGAAACATTTCTGACAATCCAAGTATTTATGACACGTTGTTAGAGTAGCCTAACTTCGAGTCTATATGGTTCCTTTCATAAGCAATGTAAACCCCCCTAGGCTTTGACTTCCAGTAAGCTTTATATTAATTAGTATTTGTTGATGGTGTTTGTGCGATTTGGTAGGCTTCGAGCGACTGTTTTAGGGATACCATTTTTGGTTTGATGGAGATTGTTGTGGTCAGCTAGATTGACTTCAGTCTATGAAAATTTTAATGAGAAACTAGTTGATGTATTTTGAATTCTTCCATCTCAAAAGTATGCCCACTTAATAATTAACCCTCATGAGTGTCAGCTAGATCATCATCACTCGACAACAGCCCCCCCCCCGGGAGGGGGGGGGCACACAGGGGGGGGGGGGGGGGTGGGGGGGATGGGAGGGGGGGTGGGGGTGGGAGGGGGTAGATTGATGTTACCCCCCCTCATTCCTCGCATCGCATCTCAGTACCTCCTTGGAAACCTTGTTTCATGTCGGATGAAATATCAATCTGCACATCCAGCAACAACCACTCACAAAAGTTGATCCCACGCAGATTCTAACTCCAACGACTGTTGCCTTTTTTTGAGTATTTTTTAAAAGCCCGGGCCCCCTAACGCAATTTTAATGGTGACTCATTAGATCCAAAATGATTATAGTAATAAAAATGATATGGTATTAGGTTCTAAAAGGACTATTGTTATATTACCTTAATTTTCATTTTCCACCACTCATCTGCACAATCAAGTTTTTGTGCACTTGCATTCCATCCTAGACCCGTTTCGCCATTCTTTAGCGACTTCCAAAGATTGTAGTCTCTTTTCATTCCGTCAAACTTACTCTTTAAAAGCTTTTATCACTACAGAACGGAGGCGTTATAAAGTGTTGCAGAATTTTGGTTGAAGCTCGACCTCAGAGAACCCGGGTCAAGATTCGACCCTTAGATCGTGAGAACCATGTTCGTTTATATATTTGTTTAAGAAATCACACAAGGCTAGTGTTTGCTCTTCTGACCATTTGTCCTTTTTCGCTTTTTTATCACTTGGAGCCATCTAAAAATTTATTCAACGCTTTATATCGATACATGATAGAGAAAACAATACACCCAAACTAAAACTTATAACTAATCAAATGAGATCATGACCAATGTTCACACTATAGTGCATATTAGAATAGTGGGTCAACTAAAGAAACAACAGAAAACCTATAACTAATTAAATGAAATCAAGAACAAAGGATAAACTACAGTTCATATTCTCACAATAGGAAATCAAGAGATAGAAGCATTAGTCATAACATAAAGAAAATATTATGAAAATGATAAACATGTGCACTAAACCATTGATACTACAGATCATTAACAGAAACATTACCCAACCTCCAAATCCTTGTATAGTCTTATGATGTTAAACCAAAAACCATGTTTATTTCTTGATTCTTACTATAACATACAACTCATTAACAGAAGCATCAGTACCAGCAAACCCTACTACAAATCATGTAAACCATTGATAATCATGTGCACTAAACCATTAACATAAGCATTAGTACTATTAACCCTTATACGTTGGCAAGTTTTGTTTTATAAGATGCTCATTAGCCATTCCTTTTATAAAGGTTCTAACATTGTCCCAAGTCCAAGCATCGTGCAGGTAGTGCTTTGTATAATCATTAATTATCCAGTACCATGTATAATAGTATTTTTAATTAACTATTGAGAATGATGTACATACAGAACAATCATTAATAGTATGCCAATATCTAGAGAGGTTAGCATTATGCACTTAGAATAATCATAGTTACGTACTACCTTTCTACCTTCTCACGCACAACAAAAATTAATAGTATTTTTAATTAACTATTGAGAATGATGTACATACACAACAATCATGGCTGCTATTATAAACAAGAAATCAGGTATATATACACGATACAAATAGGTATGCTATTATATAGCTGACGACGTACCTGGAATTAGTTTTAATGATCTGTTTTTTTTCAGTTGTTGAAGAGAGCAAATTAGGGTTGTGGGGAAGATGGTTTCTATGTGATTTTTATATAGGGTTAGAGGGTATATGGGTAATTTAATTTTTTAACAGCTCTCCAATGTTTAGAACGCTCTATTTTGGAGCTGTATATTTTTTAGCTGTTTATTAAAATTAAAAGCTTGTAGCCTTTCTATCCAAACCGAGCTATTAAATTTGAAAAAGATTATTTTTAACACAAAAAGCTAATAGCTTTTAAAAGGCTCTAAAATAGCTCTTGCCAAACAGGCCCATAGTTTAAGAGATGCATATGTTCTCGTTTCACCAAATGCATATCTTGTTTTAAACTAGATGATTACCCATGTATAACAACAACGATGCGTAGTAACGTTAATCTGTGTGTATTTTTTTTATTTCATGTATATATACGAGCGTGGAGTAAGTGAGATTAAATAAAGTGATTTGTTTGAATTGTACATAAGTATTTAAAATTGCATTTTTATTTGGAAAATGATATGGAGACCTAAACACGTGATTATTTTTGTGTCTAAAATGATGTGACAATGTTTTTAGTGGTTTGTGAAATTGTGGGTCCTTGTGCTGTCTCCAACAGAATGTTGTCATGTAAGTTTAGACATATAATTAAGCATATCAGTTAGGTATGTCAATCAATACTATTTTTATTTATAAGTAAGAGTATTTATGTTCAACAATATTATTTAATTTTTAAGTTTTGAGCAAATGCGTTTTTTCGATCGGAACCGGTTTAATCGGTTGAACCGATCAGATCAAACCGGATTTCAAAACATTGATTATACACGATAACTCAACTAATAACAATAGCATGAATACGAAGACTCGATGCTAAAATTAGAAAGAACATAAATAAACTATAGCTTTTACGTGTCTACCAAATTAGTATAAAGAAACCACAAATAAACACACAAAAGCGTGGTTGTTCTTCTACTTTTCTAGGGAGCAACAAGAAAAAGTTTACTAATGAGAAAGTTGATTAGGTATTCAACACCTAATAGAGAAATATTATACAACTAAACATGTATTAAAAAACCCAATTGGAATTTAGTGGCACAATAATATTGAAATAATTGAACTTGGACAGTTTGAAATAATCATTACATGGATAGTTCACCAACACACACTTATAGCCGTGTCTCACCTACATTTTAGTTAGTAAAAATATGGATTAATAGACCTCAACACTCTTATAGCCTTAAGGTGTTATATGATAGGTGTAACAAGGGCAAGATCCGTCGCTGTTAGAATTTATAACATATTAACACTTTAATAATTACGAGTTTACGTAATGGAAGTTAAAAACACATATAGTATAAAGTAATTAACATAAGATCAAGAATCGTGTACCTTTTAGCAAATTAAATAACGGACAACGAATCTTGAAAACACGGGCGTGCGTTAAACTAACAAACGCGTGAAACCATTTACATTCAAATTATGAATCCTCTATGCGATACACACACAATACGTTCTTAGCAAACAATTAAGTATGCTAGTACTAGTAGTGATAAGCAAACGATTCCTTGAATTCTTGAAGCAAGCAACAAAACCCGAAACCCTTTGGTTTCTTGAATTCGATCGACCAAACACAAACCAAAACCCTTTTGGGTTTTTTCAATCGGCACATCAACAAGGAAGGGATCGAAAAGATTTTTTAGGGATTATGTTTTTCTAGCATCAACAAATCATAAACCTTTGTGTCCTTATATGGGGTAGATTACTTGGCTTGCAAGCCAAGCAATCCCAACCGTGTTAGGAATCCTCCACCGATCGGCACAAGGCAAGGGAGGGGTTTTCTCGAACTTTCATTTTTCTCATTTTTACCTTTAGGTCCTAATATTAACATTTAACAGCCGTTAGTAAAAACACGTTAAGTAACTTAATTAAATAACGCTCGTTATATAGCTTATCACTAAATTAATATATTACAAATGATATATTACAGTTTAATTGTTTTGCTTATTAACGCGTGCGTCACTGATCGTTGAAAATCAATATATAATATACGTATAATATATAAGTATAAAGAAAATTATTAAAAATCCTTGAGGACAAAGATTAAAAGTAAAAATCTACACAAAAATATTACACGTAAAAAACCGGTAAGTGATTACCGGATCGTTTTCCCAAAGATTTATGAAATTGAGACCTCGTTTGTTATTTGGACAATGACTTGAATTGGTTCAAAGATGATTTGTTTACTGAAATCCTAATAGCGACCAAATTAAGGTACAATTAAATCTAACTACGAAAAAAATGATAACGGGAAATAAAATTAAAACACGACAAATAAACAAAAACACTAAAATTAAACCCTAAATGCTTTTCTAAACTTTTTCTAATCCTAAATGACTATTTAAAAGAAAATGCTAAGGAAATTTTAAAACGAGAGTGGTAAAAGCTTGAAAACGAATAAAACGACACCGGGGATCGAATCCCGTTCTTTAAAAATTGCACTTTCAAAATATTAACCATACGGAAGTAAATTTAGAACCTATGCTAGATTATGATAAAAGAAAATTTTATAAAAAAGAAAATTATTTTTTTTGATTATTTTTCTATTTTTTATAATTTTTTAAAGTTTTTAACAAAAATAAATGATTAAAAATATTAAATTAATCCTAAAAATTCCTAGAAAATTACTAAAAATGGCTAATGATGTAAGGAATGCAGGAAAAATGAGGACTTGAAAATAAGCTCAACGAATAAGCTCAAATAAGCCAGTTAAGCAATCGAATTGCTTTTTGAAAAAGGGAAATAAAAATGAGTTATAAAGATTATTGTTGCACCCTTGGACAGAAAAGTCCCAAGGGCGCAGTTGGAAAGAGGTGTGTGTTGTGGGTGTATAAAAGGTTGAGGTTGGTTGAGGTCTTGAGTTCGAGCCCTGCTCACTCAAGATTTCCCAACTTCCCTTTTTATTTTTTTTTCAGAAAACTTTAAAAAGCAAACTTGGAAAACAGCTTAATATGGACATTTTTTGTGAAAACAACTTTTTAGTAAACTAGAAAATAAGCTGAAAAAGAGCTTAAAGCAATGACAGAACACTTAACTAATTTTTTTACCTTTTTTCAAAACTTAATAAGCTAGAAACTAAAATAAGCTAAACATATGGCTAAATAAGCTACTACTAAGCTAAAACTATCCTAATAAGTTAATCTGAGCTAGGAAAAAAACAAGAAGAATAAGCCATAAGCCAAAAATCAGTTAAGCACTTTTGGTGAAATTACATACCAAAAAAGACAAACAAGCACTTTTGTGCTTATTTTTAACCACACAAATGGATCTTTATGGAAATAAGCTCTACACCTACTTAAAGCTAAGCTAAAACACTACTTAAATCAATAAGCAAAAGACATTTTGAATCTCAATTAAGCAATAAAAATTCTACATGAAAAAGCTATTTGTTACTGTTTTTGATGTTTTTGGTTTATCTATAAAAGACTAACATTAGCTAAAATTTAATTCTGATAAGCTAAAAACTACCTAATTCTAATCTAATAAGCTAGCTAAAATAAAATTGAGCAAAATCTAATAACAATAAGCTATAAATTACAAATAAGCTCTTTGTGTGAAACTGTTAACCCAAACAGTCCATAAGGCAACTTTAGGCTTATTTTCCTATAAGCAGAAAGAACCTTATGGTAAAATAGCTTATACAAACTTAAAGCTTATCTTCTATAGTACTAAAAACAGCTTTTTAAAAATGGTTTGAAAGTCGAATGCTTAATGAAAAAAGTTGAATGAATAAGGCTTATTCTCAGACTGCACTGAATGAGGTTTGGGATTGAAAGAGGAAAATATTGATTTTTAAGGCTAAAAACAGATACCAAATTAAGCTGATTGTTGAAAAGCAAGTTTAAACTAATGTAAAATTACCTATAATCTATTTGTTTTTTAAATTTAAAAAGCTAAAACCTATTTTAAACCTCTGATTTTTGAAATTGAAAATGACTATAAGGCCTTTTTACATGCTGATGCAGTTTGCACAAAAGTGTACCAAAACTAAATAGAGCAAATGCAGGCTTAAAGATTGGATTTCTACACCTTAAGAACTCCAAAGTAAATGCAAATTGAGGGACTAACTAAGCTAGAATGCACTTGAGCTTAAAATGCTATAAAAACTTAAATTTATACTAACAGTTTGTAATTTTAAATGCGAAAACACAACTCAAGCTAACAAACTCTAATCTAAACCTTAAAACTAATTCTCATAAACCTCTATATGGATTTAAAGAACAACCAAAGGCACTAACTAAGTTAGTGCTGTCAATAGCCAAACACCCTTTAATTTTTCCTAAATTCATAATTAGCTTATGATTCTTAAAATTAAGGCTCAAAATAGAGATACCAGATAACAATAAGCTAATAAAAGACCTAATAAGAAGATTTAAGCAAACTAGATAAGCAAAAATGATAATCTATAAGCTAATGTTATTTTTTTTTGGTTTTTCATAATTCTATGACAGATTTTATAAAATAGCAAGCAAATTTAAATCTAAGCTATCTAAAGAACATATTAATCATTAAATGACTAAAATAAGCAATAATAAGCATATCTAAACTATAAATAAGCATACAATAAGCACAATAAGCAGATTTAGCAAATAATAAGCTAATAAACAATTTTATACTAAAATATTAAAGACAGAAAAGTAAATGATGTAGAACCTGAAATCCCAGCTGAACAGGGATTGTTTGCTCAAACAGAGCTTATGCAAACAGCTTATAGCTTATAGCTATAAGCAAAACCAATTCCCTAATCTAGCCTAACCTTTAACCTTCAAGGACTATGACCAAACTTGATCATCCAGCAGCCATCCAATTCCAAGGGATAATCAAATTTATAAGAGAGCTTATAGTAGCTTATGATTAGTATGAGCTTATGAAAACAGTAATAGAGCTTAATCCATTATTTTGCATAAAAGTGAAATTAGAATTGGCAAAAGAGTTTAAATGAAAATCAAACTTTTTATTAATGACTGAAATGAGTACAAAGTATTGAAAAGGAGATTACAATTGACTAAAAACCATAAGTAGAGAAATTACATTAAAATAAGCTAAACATTAAGCTACTAAAAACTGAAAAAGAAAAAGAAGAATACTCTTGTGAGTGAGAAGGTCTTCTATTTATAGGCTCAGAGGATGCTTCTAGGTCCCCAAGTTTGTTAGACGCTCCAAATGATCCTGGCCCTTCTTTTCTTCCAATCATTAGTTATCCTCTTTTCATCGTTGGATTAATATGTGATCACACGGATTGCTAGTGTGGCACTCCGTGTGTCAAAGCTTTGTGCTTCTCTTACAAAGGATTCAGTGTAAATTACTTCTTTCAAGTGTGCTTCTATACAATCCCGTGTGTCATTCTTTTGTCAGTGCTGACCAATAAGAGCTCTTGAGGTGACGTTTCTTTGCTGAGCTGGCACATAGCACTTGGAATCTTTGTTCCATGCTGTCAATTGAGCTTGGGAGAGATTTTATCTTTTGATTTTTACACAGAGTGAAATTGGGGGAGAAGATAAACAGTAACTTCTTTTCCCGCCCCCAATTTCTTATTTCATTTGTGTTTGACCCGGTTTATATCATGGTTGACTTGGGCTCGTTCAAAGAATTGGGCCAAGGGTTTGTTTTGGGCTTGGATTATAAAGGGTATTGTTATAAAGGTTAACGACCATTAGTCCCTTTATAACAAAAGACTAATGGTGTTAGGGTTTTTGGACTTTTGATGAAAATGAGTTAACAATAAGGGCATTTTGGGTATTTTAAGGATTTTGGCATTTTGTGGGTTTGACCATTGTTGACCAATGGTTGACTTTTAATGACCTTTTGTTAGAAACTTCCGGCTCTTGTGAACTCTTTCCATTCCCGTGTTCGTGTTTGTCCGGTTTTGGCCGTTTTCTTATGATATTTGCATTATTCGTACCTACATATTCACAAACAACAAAATACACAGATACAAGCATATTTTTGCACATCTTGATCATTTAAGGCCATTTTTGATATAGAAAAGATATGTGATTTCTCACATATCAGTGACCTTCATGGACAATATATGTGTACACTATGTATGTGCCCGGGGCGGGTTAAACGTCTTAATAGGTTGTGATGAATGTGTGTACGAGTTTGATTAAACATGAGATCGCTTGCATCTTGGCGGGGCAATGAACTTATTTTGCAGCCATGGCAGGTGTATCCTGTACTTCGATTTCTCGCTTATCTAAGCCTATTGATTAGTCATATTGCCTACTTGGTCTATTTTCAGATTTATTAAAAGGAACCTAAGAGCTATTTGTTGTTATTATGCGAGGTTGTGGACCATAACATGCCACTGCCAAGACGACATACCCGTTTGTCGTATTTGAACAACCTTGAGTACTATGTGACATCACAGGGGTGTCGATTTTGAACCATATTTAGTATTATGTACCGATATAGAAAATCTTTGATATGTTTGTGTCGGTCTACGTGTAACTGGCTTTCAACTGCACTTTTCCCTAAGCCCTCCTTACTGTGGTACTAGTTTAGGTTTTGTGTTATGTGGACCGTCATGCGGGCGATGATACTAATTTTATATTTATTGTCAGTGGCTCACCGAGATCCGTATCTTGGATTGGCGGTCACACCTAGAGTGTCATTGAAGCCATGTCGGGTAAGAGCATGAGATCACTTGCATTTTTGCAGGGCAATAAATTTATTTTGCAGACATGGCAGGTGTATCATGTACTTTGATTTCTCACTTATCCGAGCCTATTGATTAGTCATATAAGCTTATTACGGCATGATAAGCTTATATAAGCCGAAAAGTCTCAAAATAAGCCACAAAAAAGTGAGCTTATAAAACAGAAGGCGAAAACCAAATAAGCTACAAGCTTGCAATATAAGCCAAAACAAACACCCGTTTAGCAATATAACCATATTTTTGACTTTTCCCCCTAGGTAATCTTGGTTGGCCACTCATATTTGAGTCTTATGAATATAAAGGTTAGATATTCATATGGGTTAATTTGGGTGTTACCATAAGTGATAATTAGCTTTTGTGTTTTCAAATTGTTTATGGTTATTTTAATAGTTGTCGGCATATTATTGCAGGTGCCAACATAAGGAAATGGAAAATGAGTTAGCGGATAGCGGGACGGGTTAGGGTCGTCAAAATTAAAGGGTGGCATGTGGTTGCTATTAGGAATTCCAAAACTCCAAGTGATTGGAGTCTAAAAGGTATGATTTTTTAGTCGTTGGAGGAGCAAGCGTAATTGGGGTTTCGAGTAGTTGATTATTTGCCTTATGATTTATTTGTTAGGAAAACATGTAGGATATTTATTTGCTATACAACATGGTGCTAAAAAGATATTTGATTTTGATGATAGACGTGATGTGATTGATGATGATATTGGGCCTCCAACGAACTAACTTTGTGCTGTTACGTTCAACCAAGTGGTAAACCTGTCAACAATATGTTATAATTCGAGTAGTCTCTGTTGTATTAGTGAATAGAATTGTTATACCTGGTCTGCTTTATTTTCGACACATGATAAGGTCTAAAAAGATTATATATGAGCGATTTATAGATTAGTGATACAGATAAAAAAGTTTACTGGATTTTGAAATGGCTTTAACTATTTTAAATAGGCTGATCCAAACACCCCCTAAGCTTAAAGAATTCATACATTTTGGATTTGGTAGTCACTCAAAAGTAGCTTTAGCTGTTATATTACCGTTATGTGATAGGTTTCCATATGGTGGGTCACAACTTTAGATTGTGTTATAATAAATTAGCGAGTGTCAATGTCATATATTGAGACTACTATTTGTAACAGGACTAAACGTGCGCCTTTGGGCTGAGCATTGGCCGTCCAGTATGCCACTTTTCAAGAAGCACATACTGCCATAAAAAGCGAGGGTACTATCAGAGTGTTGTCGTTGTATCAAGGAGAAAGTCGCACGCCAACAAGTGAAGATGTCGAGTTGTGTAAGTGGAGATCAAAGAGGTTTCTCGGTTGGCCTGCTTTGCCTATACCTCAGGTATTAACATTTTATCAATAGTAGTTCAATAAATGTTGGTTTCCTTGGTTATGAATGTGTGAATGAGAATGAGCCTGTTGCGCTTGGAGTGGGCGGCATTAGGGGAAACAATCATGTAGTAGAAACTGATGAAGGGCAGAGTTTATCAACGGGAAAAGGAGTACTTTCAAGGATACTGTTGGGATGGGTGTCAATTCAATTGTTATGGGGGATGTTTCTTCAAGTTAACATAATGTATGCTCGGGCGGTAAGTACTTTTTTATGCAACATGTTTTATTCATTGGGTCGTTTAAACTGTAGTATCTATTGTTCATATGTTGTTGTTGTTGCCTTCTTTTGAATAGATATTAATGAAAGCCAGAAATAGGGTACATGCAACTCCTGTGGAAACATCAAGTGTGCATTTCCAATTAAGGATTCAGTAACCGTGGTTGAAGGTTCTATAAGTGTCCGTAACAAGTGGAGGTGTGTATTGAACAAAGATGTGTTTGAAAAAAGAAACATATAATCTAGTGTTTTTACATGGTGCTTATTATTTGTTACGCGCCGTTGATAGCTGCCACCGCTCACTGGATTGCAGGTATCAAGTTGTTTGGAAAGAAAATTGTATAAAAGTGTGGCTGCAATAGTGGTGTCCAATGTCATATCACTGGACAAAAAGAGTGGTGTCCAACGCCATATCACTAGACCACCACCATTGCACATAAAGAGGAAACAAGTTTGTTGGTCGTGGTGGGCATCTTTGGTAAGTGTGTTTCTAACTATTCTTTTTTGAAATATTTACTTGCATAGAGTGTACATAGTTGATTAATATAGTACACACTGTTAGACCTTTTTATTTTTCTTTTAAATACATACACGCTAACTTTAAGATTTCATTAACTATAGGTTGTTAGCATAGACGGAATAAAAAAATAAATAACATATGTATGTTAGTTTTACTATCGCCTATCATTGATATATACCACAAAACCTACACTTTAAGGAGATAACTTTCTCATCCTAAAATTTTTCCTTTCGTGCTAATAGAGTAATAGTTAATTAAGTGTTCTAAAGCTTTGTTTTTACAAATTTCAGATAATAAGAGGTTAATCAGAAACAGATTCAGTGATAGCACAGTGCAACCCGATATGAAATTATGGCCTTTGAATGTAATAATGGTCGAACACAAAGGAAAGTATGAGGAATATTCACCGGACGAAATATCTTGCATGATCCTAAATAATTTGAAAGAGTCCGCAGAAGCATTTCTCGCAACAGAAGTTGTTGATGCAGTAATTACTGTTGTTGCTTATTTCAGTGACAAACAAAGACACACAATAAAGGATGATGGTACACTTGTTGCACTCAATGTCATGCGATTGATTAGCAAGCCAACAGCAGCTAATTGCATATGTTATAGAAAAGAGTGCTGACACAAATGGTAGAAAAGAGAAATCTGTATTCATATTTGATTTGGGTGGTGGGACATTTAATGAGTGACTACGTTGAGAGTGAAATATATGTCTTATTCTTATGTTCCATGCTATCCTGTTAAGAACAAAAATAACTCTTTGTACTTCCTTTCCATTCGTATCCGCGATTGTTGTTCAAAAACGACCCATTTCGCCATCGACAACAACGACGCCTAACAGTCCTCTCATTTAATGAGGCTCCGGGTATTTACAAAATACCCCTTCCACTATGCGTACGATTATGAAAAACTACCCTCATTTAAAAAAACATAAAACGCGGCGAAGCGCGGGTTACAAACCTCGTTTATATAAAATAAAAGGAGTGATATGGTTATCTAAATTGAAAGCAATTTAAAGAACTTTGACTACTTCAACTCGAAGGGTTTTTGTTATATATATTAGTATACATATTAGATTGTTTAGGGGCTTCAAAGTCAGTTTGATAAGACATGTTTTCTATCATGTGCCTTGAGCATCCACTGTCAATTACTCCTTTCTCTTGTAAATCTATTTGTGAATTTCCCTACAAATGTGGTAAGAAAATCAGTTTCTTTTTGGGGACCCAAGCCATCACTGACTTGGATCTGCCTTGTGCATCAACATAATCAAACTTTTTCAGGGTGATTGATGCACTGTTGTGTTTAGAAACATGGTCTAAAACTTTAGTCTTTGGTTTCCAAAACCCAACAAGCCGAGGCCTTAACAGCATTAACATTATTTCCCTTAATAGCATTAACTACTGCTTTTGGCCTAGCAACATTAACTACTTCTTTTGGCCTAGCAGTATTAAATTTTTTATCCTTAACAGTATTAACCCTCTGATTAAAATTACTGTTTTTAAATGTTGTATTCTTGTTAATGGGCCACTTAACCGTTAAATGTGCTAATTTGGAAAGATTTGTCATTGGTCTAGCACTATTCATTGTTATTTTTGAGTGAGCAGTATTAACTTGTCTAGCAGTATTAAGTGATACTAGGCCAGACTTCATTAGTACTGCTCTTGGAACCATGTTCTTTTTAGGGCAGGGGTGAGTCTTTTTGGTAAAATTTTGATGATTCACCCTTTTAGCATTGTTCTAAATAGGTTTTGTATTTTGAAACTATTTTTGATTCACCTTTTTAGAATATACCTGCAAGTGATCAAAACTTCCACATACATAACAAGCTTTGTTAAACATCTCAAAATTACTTCCTAGTCTCTGAGACATCATATTATTCTAGTTTCTTTGATTGCCTCTAGGAATAAGAGTGTTTTGCATAAGTTACTCAACCTGTTTAACAGTTTTCCTAGTAGTTTTTCCTTTAGGTTTAACAAACTCTATCTTAGCAAAACTAGGCTTAACTGATTTCTTTTCAATCTTAGCCTGAGGCACATCTTCTTGCTCACTATCAGACACCCAATCCTCAATAATTAGAGCACCATTACTCTTTCTAACTACTTTAGGCTTGGCTTCACTAGCCTTAGCTTCACTTTTCTCAACTATAGGCTTAATAACTATAGGCTCACTTGTAAACTCTTCTAAACCAGAGAATGACAGATCGGGTTTTGGAGGCATAAAGTTTCCTATATAGGGAGGTGGAACAGCATTATACCCTAAACTTATTTTGCACTTATTAACTATCTGACAGTCTATTAGTTTGCATAAGCTTTTAGATGAATTCTCAAAATTTTCTACTGTTAGCTGAATTTCATCTTTTTGTTTTTGAGCCAGTTTCAACTTCCTCTTAAGCTCTGTAATGGCTACTTCTCTTAAATGAATCTTACATTTTAAGACCTTGATATCTTCCTCATAACAGCCCTATTTTTCATATAGACTATAAGTCTTGCTTCTACAGACTCTAAACCTGTTTTATAAGAAATAGTATTTAATTTAGATGTCCTTAAGTCTTTTAGCAGTTGTTCATTTTGTTCTTTAAGAATTTTAATATTTTCCAAATAAGATGATGAACAGTTTGAATCAGTAGATACCTTAGAGTTAGAACTTGTAGAAGAGTAAGCCATAAGTGCAAAGTTAGTTAGACCTTCTTCTTCTTGATCACTCCAATCATAAATAAAACCATCACAAGACACCAAAGCATTAAAAGTAGTTGTCTCCACTGGCACAACCCTTCTTGTGTTCTCCCTATTTATGTTTTCTTGGTTCTTTGGAGTCCTGCACTCCCTTACAAAGTGTCCCATTTTGTGGCAGTTGTAACACTCTACCTTTGACTTATCAAACCCAATGGTCTCAATACCATTCACATAAAACTTCCTTCCAGTGTTCTTTAAGAATCTCCTTGCCTTCATTGTTAGCATAGCCATTGTAGAATCCAAGAATCTAGACTCAACTAGGGTATGATAACATTGATTGAAAATATGCAGCGGAATATGAAGAACACAATCAACATTACTAATAAGGTTTTCTTTATTCAAACATGATAAAGAAACTACTACTACTACACGCTCTATGCGTTTCTTAGACTCTCATTGGAGAAGTCTACTATTAAATGGATACAATCAATTAGTATTCTTTGACCAAATTATTATCTTTGACCAAATCATTATCTTTGACCAATTATTCAATCATTATCTTTGACCAAATCTTTCAATTCTTATCTTTTGTAGTATTCTTTGACTACAACTTTGGTCCTTCATGTTTCCATCTTGTTTCATTCGTGTTTTGTCTTATCAACTGAAAATATAATTCCCAACAATCTTCCCCTAGTTGATAATGACAAAACCCAATAAGCACGAACTTCCCCTGAAGTTAATATACGAATGAAACTTCTTCCCCTTTTTGTTATAATCAAGTAGGGGTCTTCAGTAGATATGCAACCTGCAGATGGTTAAACATTTAATCAATAAGCTTCCCCTGAAAGTATGCTAACCATCTCTTGAATCTCGAACTCAGTAGGCTCTATGTAGTGATCACTGATGAAGAAAATAGAGTATAACGAATTTGATGAAGAAGTTGAATCTTCCAAGCTTGTGCCTTATATCTTGTACTATCCACGACGTTGAACTCATACTCCTAATGTATAAGCAGACCGCAATCTCTTTGACAAAATCCTCATTCTCTATAATGAGACACTGAGCACAATAACGTAACTCCTTCAAGTGATAGCAAATGTGAGCATTAAGCACCCTAAGTTTATAAATCACACACCTTTGCTAGATTCGTCAAGTCTTCGTCACCATACAAACCAAACAAGTTACCTCCAAATGTTGTACGTCATTTGAGATATGATAAAACACAAACCTGTGAAACCCAACTACAACATCAAATAAGCAATATTCAATTTTCTTCGTAATCACCTCTTCAATAAATCCAAAATGAGCCATAAATCAATAAGAATAAACTGTTGTGAATAACAGTTCCATCCGAGATCCAAATCCATCCGAAAACTAAGTAGATATATACCTTGTAGATCCTAGATATCAAGAGCAACCCGCTCTGATACCACATGTTGAGAATCGTTTAGCCCATCTAGGATATGTTTTACAAACAACATTAATAAGCACAGCGGAAATCATAAAGAACAGTAATGTTGTTAAACAAGGTTTTAACCGAACGTTCATGCCTCAATTTTATTAATACGTTACCTAACTGTAACATGGATCCTATGATCCTTGAGGCTACTAATACATATAGACGACTATAACACGTCTATAAACTAACTAATAACTATTACATAAACTAACTATTAGACTCTCATTGGGAGAGATCTAACTATGATGGATGCATAAACTACATACCTTAAACCTCCTTTTATAGTATAAGGAGTCAAGGTTTACATGGAAACTAATAATGATAATAATGATAAAATCAATTAGTATTCTTTGACCAAATTATTATCTTTGACCAAATCATTATCTTTGACCAATTATTCAATCATTATCTTTGACCAAATCTTTCAATTCTTATCTTTTGTAGTATTCTTTGACTACAACTTTGGTCCTTCATGTTTCCATCTTGTTTCATTCGTGTTTTGTCTTATCAACTGAAAATATAATTCCCAACAATCTTCCCCTAGTTGATAATGACAAAACCCAATAAGCACGAACTTCCCCTGAAGTTAATATACGAATGAAACTTCTTCCCCTTTTTGTTATAATCAAGTAGGGGTCTTCAGTAGATATGCAACCTGCAGATGGTTAAACATTTAATCAATAAGCTTCCCCTGAAAGTATGCTAACCATCTCTTGAATCTCGAACTCAGTAGGCTCTATGTAGTGATCACTGATGAAGAAAACAGAATATAACGAATTTGATGAAAAAGTTGAATCTTCCAAGCTTGTGCCTTATATCTTGTACTATCCACGACGTTGAACTCATACTTCTAATGTATAAGCAGGCCGCAATCTCTTTGACAAAATCCTCATTCTCTATAATGAGACACTGAGCACAATAACGTAACTCCTTTAAGTGATCGCAAATGTGAGCATTAAGCACCCTAAGTTTATAAATCACACACCTTTGCTAGATTCGTCAAGTCTTCGTCACCATACAAACCAAACAAGTTACCTCCTGCTAAAAGGTTTGATAAGAACACGCATCTGTGAAACTTAACTAGAACATCAAATAAGCAATATTCAATTTTCTTCGTAATCACCTCTTCAATAAATCCAAAATGAGCCATAAATCAATAAGAATAAACTGTTGTGAATAACAGTTCCATCCGAGATCCAAATCCATCTGAAAACTAAGTAGATATATACCTTGTAGATCCAAGATATCAAGAGCAACCCGCTCTGATACCTTAAATCTATCTCTTTTAAATCATCAAGATTAATTTATTGCAAGTCCTCATTGTCAAGTTGCGGACTGTTTGGTTGACTTGCAAAGAAAGCACAGATGACAGCATCACTCAAGTTGTCAATTGTTGTTGAGTTAACAGCAGTAGCTTGAGTGCTAGCAGTTGTAGCACCATGAGCAGTATTAACTACTCCATTTGTACTGCTGGTGCTGTTTGAGGACACAAAGGCTACGTTTTGTGTGCTTGAGCTTGATGTCCCTTTGACCTCTGGTTCATAGATCTCTAGGTTGTTATAAAGATCATCCAAACTTAATGTATCTATCTCAGGCTTGTTCCTCTACACAATGGTATGTGTGTTTCATTCTGGTGACAGACTTCTTAAGAACTTTTGATTCACGTCTTCTTGTGAGATACTTTCACCATGAATCTTCAACTAAATGATAAGCTTTTGAAGCCTATCAAAGGTTTGATCTAACACCTCTAAGTCTTTTTAGTAGCAGCATTCTCTCCAAACCTCTTCTCAACTGCCTGCAACAATGAATTGGCATCTTTGATGGATTAAACTTTAATTGATGTTCATTAGGGATTCCCATCAATAAAGTGCTTCTTGCCTTTAACTCTAACCTCCTTTGTGCCTTTTTTTAGCAGTTGTATGAGCAATTGTAGTCTCAACACCTTCAACAACTTTTGTTATTGGAGGTGCATTACCATTCTCTATGACTTCCCATAGAGAATAATCAATCATCTGGATATACTGTTTTATCCTTATCCTCTAAAGCTTATACTCACCTGGTTTGAGCATAGGCACTTTTAAAGCAGCTACCATATGTACTGAGTCTTGATCCATGTATTCTTAGCAAAGTTTCTCAAAGCAACAAGCTCTGATACCACTTGTTGATCCCACTTGAATAGATCTTGAATTCCTTAGCTTGTGTAAGGTTTAGTTATGCAAGATAAATCCTACACAACTATGATAGAAACTTTGAAAAATATATCAAAGATTATGCAGAATCTAATCTTTGATTAATAAGAAGAATATGCAATAGAACATTAATTCTAATTAACACACATATTAACAAACAAAGCTTCAATATATTAATATGAATATTCTAACTAGTATTATGGTTACAAAACCTTGAAGCTATTAATCATACGACTAAGATACCAAAACAAAAGATTTCTAGATTGTATGTTTTAACTCTATGCTCTAGGACCTCCTTTTATACACCAAAGAGTCCTAGTCGATTTACAATATATTACTAAAACTTAGATTATTCTCAAATATCTAGTCTATAAATAACAATCCTTATCTCATAAGTAATTTTGATCTTCAAGCAATCTTTATCTTTCAGCAGTTGTAACTTTCAACAGTTGTAATTTTGTACCAGCAGCATTAACTCTTAACAAGCAGTAGTAACTTATACACCAGCAACATTAACTGTGTACAAGCAGTAGTAACTACTTAGAATATTTTCTTCAATCTTCACTAGCAGTACTAACTTTACTCTAGCAGTACTAACATATACTAGCAGTACTAATATACACTAGCAGTACTAAGTTAAACTAGCAGTAGTAAGTTACACTAGCAGTAGTAACTAAGTTATACTAGCAGTACTAACTACTTGGCATATTTTTCATTAGAGTTAATGAACAACACTAAGTTTTACTTAGCAGAAGTAACACAAACTTTAGCAGCAGTAACTCCAAGATCATCATGAAGTCTTTTAATCCCAACAGATATGGATAAACTCTTGATTTTTTATCATTTGTTTTTGTACCAGACCACAAAACCTGTTGGCTTAGAAATCAACATGTTCCAGTTTTGAAAACGTGCCAAACACCTCTTAGGTGAGTTGTATTCTTAAAGTGTTTAGGAAATTTTATTTCAGTTTATGCACTCTGAATTTGTTTCTCCTTTTGTAGAATTTTTTCTTCAATAAGTTCTTGTATCTATATACAAGGTTCTTATTTTGTTTCTACATGTCAGATCACTCTTTTAGGTGCACTTCAAAGCATCTAAAATACAAGAACGAGGATTACTTTGGCGGTATGGAGGTCAAAATGTAGATTAAAATTAACTCAATTAGACATCTGTAGCTGTAGTATGTATATTATGACATTCAGGCATGGAATGTTACTCCAGGCTCAACTGCGACAAGTTGCGAAACTCGGTTTTGTGTTTTTTTAGTTTGTAGACTTTTACTATTTATGCGAAATATCTTAAACTTCTCTAGATGTTCAGTTAAGTAAATAACGATTGGTTTGTTCTTAATTGGATGGCACTACGCCGAGGTCATAGTTGCTGTAGTAATATAGTTTTTAAATATCATTTAGTTTTATATTGTAGTAATTTTTAACAATATGTATAATCCAATAATGCCTTAACTATTGTTCATTATATTTTAAATCATTGTTGATTTCTGAAGGATACTATATATCATATTTGCTCATATTTTTAATTCTATAAGAGTTAATGCTACGGGGTAGAATATAATGTGTTAATTCTTAGTATAGTCACCCAAATAAAGTTCCTTAGCTGACGTTGTGATAAATTATGATTCTTGATATAGTTAGGAAATCGATATTGTTCATTTTGCATATTTTCATGCAGGAAATGGACGCGGCACCGACCGAGCTGCAAATTAAACAATCTGCCCAAGATTGCAACATATCAGGGTATGTAGCTGATGTTTCTTTGGGTGAATTTAACTAAATCGAAGTTCTTGCAATTTTATATTACAAGTATCTTTGAACAGTCAGTTGAATCTTTATATGGTTTACTAATTATTAATTATTTATTGTTAATTTGACACTCTCTTATATAGTGAAGGTGCATATCTAATGTTAGTTATGTTTGAGTGTAAATGTAGACAAATATTTTGAAAGTAATAGATGCCTTAGAGCATGGTGAAAATATATAAAGAATGATAGGCTGATAATCCAGCCAATTTGGAAAATAAAGGTCTGCACATATATGTTTATTATCTGATGGATTAATATTTCAAGTTGTATATGGTTCAAGATGGATTAGTTACTTTAGTCATTTTGAAACATATATGTATGCATTTATGCTCAAAAAGCATATGCATATGCATGATCATTATCCTAACGTAGCCTTACAACCTTATTCCATCCCAATTTTTTTATAGTAATGAATATTGTGTTAAACGAGATATATAGTGTCCAGCCGTCGCAGTCGGTATGAAATCATTCATTTTGCAGCTACGGAATAAAGTATAACAAGGTTGTTTGCATATTTACGTAGCAAGCTTTTTAAATATTTTGGTTTATTTTACAATCACACTATACTCGTGAATTATAGCAAGTGTTTTTCATTAGAAAGGTTATAAACCAATTATTTTAGCATAAAACATAATAACAAAAAATGATATATTTAAAGGGGTTATATAGTTTTGGATGCATTACAAATACATTGGGTGACATGCATGTTAATACATTTAAGCTCATCATATTGTGTTTATTTCTTAATACCTTTAAGATGTCTTTTAACCAAGTGATAAAGGGTTAAGTCCATCTTCGGACAAAAGCATAAGTGTAGGTTGTGTGTGAATTCATAATTAGAAGCACATAAACGCAAATCAGTTTTCTATAACAAATCTATAGAGTGTGCAGGTACTACACGTCGTTCAAAATCAAATACCGATGAATTAATCAAGGACTAATTATATTAAAGGATTTAGCTTTTGGTGTACAAGTTGTCGTGGTAATGCATGAGCAGAATCGTAGTGATGAGTTTTCACGAATATTGCCCATTCTCTATTGCCTTTCAAAAAAAGTTATTACCCACAGGTTTAATTCTCTCTTGAAGCGTAACTGATATTGCAGATGGGACATCCGGCCAGTTTTCTACAAGTTTGATGCAAAAAGGGAGTATGGAATAAGAAGAGTGATGGAAATGTTTAAGGATGAGCTTGAGGTTACAATGGTTCTCTTTGATTCTACCACTCTCGATCATATTACCTCACATCAAGACGCAGAGTGATAAGCCTCATTGTAGACTCTAGATCTATATGATAGATCTTCTCAACAATATATCACGAGGTGATTATATACCGTCCAAAATCATGTACATTAAAAAAAAATTCAAAATAAAAAATAATCCCAAGTTCAGGTGGTATAAGCATCATCAAATAGAGTTATAATCATATTGTTATTATTTTTTTATAAAGTTAACATGGAAATTAAGAATATATTTTACTTCTTCTTTGCAAAATACTCTACCGTCTAATGGAATGACGGGCCATAGTGAACTTTTATATTTTTTGGATGTTTTGATTGTTGTGTTTTAATGTTTGATTATTACCAACTGTATATTATACGTTTATTTATCCGGTGAGTTGTGGTTCTTTCTAATTTATGACTTCATGATATGAAATATCATTTACTACATTGTTTGACGTTACTTAAAAATACCTGTGAATTTCATGGGTCTTTTAGCTAGTGTTTTATAAAACATGTAACATTCATTAAACTACAATAACAACAATTATGACAAAACAATAAGAACATGTAACAATTCCCTTTAACTACAATAACAACAATTATGCTTAAGACAAAAAATATCAAGCATTTAATTGGTGACAAAAATACCAAACATCGAATGAGATTAAGCATAGCATCGGATTAAAATTAACTGTGCTTTTAATGATTCAAGAAGCCACGAAACCGAGAGAGAGAGAGAGAGAGAGAGAGAGAGAGATGCATGACTTTGCTTGGGAGTGGAATTTAAAATTTTAACTCGTTGCCGGTACAAGTCAAGTCAACTAAGAATCTAGTATTTGAAAATGTTATTTAGAATTAGACAAGCAAGTTATTCTCGGAAAGGAAACATGTAATCGCAAATCCCAACGGTCAAATTTAATATCTATGTGTTTATATACTATGGTACAAATCTGAGGACGATCCGGTGGTTAAATAACTCGGGATCACTACTTTTCCTCAATTAATGATAATACCTTATATGTTGATATAGTTACACCGTCATAATTCCTTCATACGAATTGCGCTTTTAATGATTTAAGAAGCCACAAAACCGGGAGAGAGAGAGAGAGAGAGAGAGATCTATGACTTTCGTTTGGGAGTGTAATCTAAAATTTTAACTCATTACCGGTACAAGTCGAGTCAACTAAGAATCTAGTATTTAAAAATGTTATTTAGAATTATACAAGAAAGTTATTCTCGAAAAGGACACATGTGATCGCAAATCCCAACGGTCAAATTGAATATCTATGCGTTTATATGCTATGGTACAAATTTAAGGACGATCCGATGGGCAGTAGCCGGTTATGGATACCTTAGATTATATATGACTACTTGTTTTGTGTTTTTATCTTAACACCAATTACATGTGTATTCCATGTCTATCCTAACATTTATATCACCCAATAAACCTGTGTCATGTCACTCATGTTGCCTTTAAGAATTGTTTAGACCCAAATTCTAACTGGTGCAGATTTTTGTACTTCCCAAGCTTATGATAGAATATATCAATGACTGTGTAGTTGAGCGAGCACCCCGAAAATGAACACTTAGACTAGTTGAGAGTTGAGTGATTTTTGATCCCCTTTTTGTAAGGTGTTCGGCTTTGATGTTTCTAGCATAAGTCTTTTATAGAATCATTTCTTTGAGTTAAATCAGAGAAATCTTTTTATAAACTATTCTAACGGGTCTACTTGAGGGCAAGCAAAAGTCAAGTGGGGGGATATTTGATAACATCAAATATTTAATACTTTTTAGTGTTAATTTTCCCCTAAAATTACTTCCAATTGTCTTATAAATACTTGAATTCGATACTTTGACGGTTATTTCATTGTTTTCAGGTAAAATGCAAGTATGTCACAAGAAACACGAGAAAGGACGTAAAAATGAAGAAAACATGGATTCTTACGAGGCTTTACGGCGTAACGTCACCCATTAACATTACGACGTAACCACACTAAAGGTTTACACCGTAATCCTATTATTATGGAAGGCTGAGTTATCCGAGTCAGCATTACAGCGTAACGTGGACACTTGATTACGCAGTAAGATCCTTTAAGCCTGCAAGATGGAAAGTACGCGTCAGCAGTTTACGGCGTAAACCCCTAAAAGGTTACGCCGTAAAGTATTCAAAATCTATAAATAGAGGCCTCATTCAGCCAATTTATCATCAACCATTCTACAGCAGATCCAAGGGGTAATCAAGGCCTTCATAGCTCAAAGAATTCCACCAGAAGTCTAAGGGAGATCACACTTAACTTACTTTTGTATTTAATCGTTCATAAACCACTTCTGTAGGAATTATGAGTTTTCCATCCATGATTATCTTTATTAATTCTTGTTGTGTTGTTTCTATGAGCGGCTAAGCACTTCAAGTGCTGGCCTAGTCATGAATCTACTATCGTTATAATGTTTGTTTCCTGTTAGATCATGGTTTCGTTGGATATCCTTTGACTATCGTGTAACCCTGGGTTTTGGTAGTATTGCGGGTGGTTTAGATCCTGTTAATCATGTTAGTAGATTACTAATTGAACATGGGATTAGCAGTGGTACTAGGGTAGGTTTTGCACCCTATCCATAGTGTAAGGATTAACCAAGTTACCGCCTCTATCATTTAATATACATAAAAAGCAAATGAACTCTTTCAGATAGGGTTAATAATCTGCATAGGTTATTAGACTAGTTCTTGGGATAGTTGAGATTAATCACTATGACCTGGTTGTCCTACCTTCGTGGATTTCGAGGGATTCGGGATCGCAGGAATTATAGAGCAGACTAAAGATATCTATTAACGTCTGTTGACTTTAGAAACCATTAATGAAACCATGGTGTGACATTGCATAGGAAAACATAGTTATAATGGTAGTAATGAAATGGCTAGGCTGGCACGTCTTTCTCCCTGATATATTCTATTACTTTAGTTTTCACATTTTTACTTTTCTGTTATTTTCAAAATCAATCTCAAACCATTTTCAAAACGTGACACTTTAAATTAAAACTAATTGACACTTAGCTCTTGGAACGACCTCGGATTTACCATCTCCACACTACTCACGATCGGGTTCTTTACCCGTTAGTGTGTTTGTCATGTGAATCGAGTTTTATAAATTTAAAACTTAAACAAAATATATTATATTTTAAAATAAAATATGCATCATGATTTCCCTCCAATTTTTTCATAAATTTAGTATACAAATTGTCAAAAAAAAATTACCAATAATTTTTGTAACCAATGGTTCGTTGCTATATTAACAATTTCGTTGCTGATAACTGAAGGTTTATTTGGCAAAAAATAGAATTTCGTTGCTAAGTTTTTTGCAACGAAAATTATAGCGAAAGTCGTTGCTAAAAAAGAGAGGGAATGTTTCTGCCAAATTTTGAGTAGATTGCAACGAATTTAGCAACTAAAAATCGTCTAACCAAAGATTCCAGTTTTGCTTAATTTCATTGCTAATGTGTGAATTTAGCAACGACTTATTGGTTGTTGCAAAATTTTCGTTGCTATTTGCACTTTTTATAGACGAAAGATAGTGTTACGAAATTGTATCTGCCAATACTGTTTAAGTAATTTACCGTTCTAGAGGAAATAGGAGAGTTCCCACGCTTCTAGACGAGT